>ML782114.1:191755-225632 GCA_009831015.1 Picea engelmannii | reverse complement strand
TAACAAGCTGTCTACAGCCGCGGTTGGAATGCATAAGCAGAGTTTTCTACACCGAGGAGTAGGATATAAAATTGCATCAAAAGAAACGGGAAACGGCTGGTGTACAATTTGCTAGACACAATAAATAATTGAGTTTAAAGGCTATCTACTCGTTCGGGTTCTTCCACATGCACAAAGGTCAGCAATTACAGATCTAATTTCAGTAATAGAATTATTGTACTGCATGGGTTGGGTACTAGTTACCTTTCCACCATTTCGACAACTCGTTCGGGTACTTCTACATGTTTCGTTGCAGGTTGTTGTCCATGTCTAGTCTCATGTACCACCACAGGCCGTCGAAGGACAGCGCCCGTCAAATTTTCCAAAATTCCGAAGGACATGGCCGCCTCCGATCGAATGCAAAAGACCGCAAGCAAAGCAAGCAATGCCAGTACACTTCGATATCCAGACATTTTTGTTATAAATTGCAACAGTCGGATTCCACAGTCCGCAGATTGCAGCAATCGGATTCCACTAAGACCACGATCATATATATATATATCCCTTGTCTATAGTACGGGATCTCTGTTCAATCAATTCCGCTAACAAATATTAAGCAAGAGAACACTATGTACTTGAACATATGACAAGCGAAGAACGAGTTGCGGAAGACAGTTCATTCGCACGAATCTGCACAAGCACTTTGCCCCGGCCCCCTTCTTATATAACAAAATTCAGAGTTGTTAAAGGAATAAAATACGTAGAAGTATGTATTACTCTTGATAACTAGTCAACTCAATTGGCCATCCAAGGACAACGAATAAGAGTACTGTACAGTACTTTAGTATCACCATGTGGGTGAGAGAACTGTACCAAGAAAACTGCCATGTGGGTGAGGTACACCACCCCACTTAGCATTGAATAATGCGTACCAGTATGGATATTGTTCACCATTAGATTACTCTCCCGAGAAAACGGAAAACGGCCAATAATTTCTGTAGCAGTAGTCTAAATAATTTCTGTAGCAGTAGTCTAAATGTTTTATTTTTGGGTTTTTTTTTTCGCTTTTTTTTTGGTTTGATTTTGCCCTGTGATGAATGGTTGGATTTGCAGTTTGAGTGGTTAAGTTTGTATAGAATGCTCTAGGGGTTTCAATACGCTAAATCTATTTATGCATTCAGAAAAACAATTTAAACAACAGAAAATAAAAAGATTTTTTCTAAATTTACATAATCGAATTCCTGCGAATTCCTTCCAACAAAACTCAAAAGTAAAACGTTTAGCCAACCCCATACTGTAAATCAATGACTGCAAGTTGTTCAAATGATCAGATAAGTCCAATAAGGCCAGGGGGAATTTCAATTCAAACTGGAAAGCCCGTCAAATTTGATGGTTTAGCATCCGTTTTTTTTTTTTGGCTGCTTTTAAGATACTTAACGGTTTCATGAAATTTTTTACCGTATTTGACTGATGGTTAAATTGGCGGCAATTCCTGGATAAGTCTTAACTCCACTCCTAGAGTTCATAAACATAGGGATTGTATTATTCAAAAGCTTAGTCTAAATGTTTTATTTTTTAGTTGTTTTTGGTGATTTTTTTTGTTTGTTTTTATTTAAAATCTGGTGGAATGGTTAGATTTGTAGATTTGGGTTACTAAGTTTGTATAATCAAAATGTCCATGGATTTTTTTAACAAGCTAAATTCATTTATACATTTAAAAATGCAATTTAAACAATAAAAAATAGCAATTTTGTCCAAATTTACATCTCCAAATTCCAAAAAAAACAAAAAATAAAACATTATTTAAATAACAGAAAAAAGTAATTGGTTTCCTCCATTGGTGAATTTTTTTTCATAACTACCAACCATACTTGCCTTTGGCCGTTTCTAATTGAATCCCTCTCAAATACTGAACAGTATTTTAACTTTTATATATATTGCTGGTGCGCCTCACATGCAAACCCAAATTAAACGGAGTTAAAGATTGAACGATACTCTTAGATATGGTGTGCGTCACATGCAATACCAAAATAAACGGAGCTTTGGCTTTAGATTCATCTCATTCCGCCATGCAAATACCCGGTTGTTCCCGGGCTTCAAGTCTTAATTTCCCTGGATTTTCCACAACTTTTGACCCGAGAGCCGCCAGGCCCGCCCCCGTGATTAAGATTATATTCTTTCGAATGCACTTAACCGGTTTACGTATATCTCTATCCCTTTGTCAAAGTTATTATCTTGGTTGCAAAATTAAAGTCTTATCAAATTCATCGGAATCCATTCACCTGCCTAACATCCTGCACATTCTGAAAGGTTAAAGTCGCCGACAGACCCGTTACCAGAGACGACCCGTTAACAGAGGCGCATTTTTTTCCCAAAAAAAAACAATAGTGGAGGAAAGTTGCTTCACATGCGTGGAATCAATGTTTGGAAGATTGGGATGGTGCCGCTGAAGCGGATACGACGGCGTGTGTACGTGGGAATCGGGATGACTTTATGCACAGATGTTCCTACGGGACCGTAAATCAAACGTTATGATAGAGACATGCTAATTGTGTTGAAAAGTTAATTGGCCCGGGAGCCGCAAATTTAGCGTCTGCTTTAAGTGTAACATGCCTGCGTTCGGTGAGACACCACGGTCCACTAGGGTTGCCTGTCTTTCTTGTTTGGCTGCTCCGTAGGTGAGATGGGCGGGTAAATGGTGTGGTGTGAATATGTTAGCAATGCTTTGTTCAATTACGTTTCATTTTGTCACTTATCATTTTGTTTTTGGTTGCAATGCTAGGATGTTTCCTTTTGTGGGTGGTTTTGGTGCAATAAGATTGTGTTATTGGCTGTGTGTTTTTATTTTTATTATGAGAGTGTAATTGGCTGTGTGTTTTATATTGCACTACGTGTATGATGGAGAATGGGGAATGTGTTGCATTTGTACATGTTTGTATGTGGTTTGGTGGTCATGGTGTGATGGTAAGTAATTTTTTGTGTGGAATGTGTAGTGTAAGCTAAGATTTGTTATAGTGGAGTGTGATCTGAATCACTTATATATGAATTGTATTTGAATCATTGTTTGCTAGAGGTGTTATTCTTGCATTTTAGAGTATCAACTAGGTGGTGCATTGTATGATATATGTTTCATGACACATTATAATGGACTTTTTTGGCATTTTTTTGTCAAAAAAATCCTTGGACACTTTCGACAATGTTTTACACATTTAGACCTTTTCAATGGTGCAAAAATTCCCGCAATCAGAGCTCGTATGCGAAAGTTATGCCTCCCGCAAGTTTACCTACCTTGTTGACCATCATTGTACGAGTGGATGCCACATCAACCCCCATTACTCAAATATGTGGGGCTAGCCATGTGTGAATTTTCAAGAATATCTAGAAGGTCCAAACCTTATCACTAATTGAAGGTTGAGAAATTCAAAACCCTAACCCTAGACGACTATCGAGTTATCTTAAATATCGGGCCACTAGGAGGAGAAGGGGTTCCATTCTTTAACATTATACTTGTTCCATAGTTGAGTAAAAACATCAAGGAGTGGTACTTTGAGAACATAACAAAAGAGGAAGATTTTGTAACAACTTATCAAGCACGATATCATAGGAAACTCCAGAGTGCACATTCCTTTGTATTTTTATTTTGATAACTAAAGAAAAGGGAGTAGAGAAAAGGCCTCACCTTTGAGCTAGGTTTTCTCTCATATTGGGTTTCCCAGGGTAGATATTGTGTTTATTTGTGTGGATGTTGGTTTTTCATTTACCAGTTCTTTTATTTTCATATTTCAGTTATTTTCTTTAAAAATAGTTAGCAATAGGATAAAGACAACAAATCTAAGATCTAAGGAAATAAACATGCATAATAAAGATTTCAACATATTATAAGATATGTTATGACGAACTATTCCAGTGGTATATCCATGGCAATTTATAGATCATATTGGCATTAGAGCTTTGGAGTATTTGTGGAAAGTTGCAGGATTTAGGAATTGGCTTAAGAACAAAGTCACATAACCTTAGTAATGGCGGATGAGTATGTTCACAAGAACCCTCAAGATCTAGCAGAAGAGAGATTTGTGAGGCTAGAAGAGAAAGTCTTTAATATCTCTTACAATATGACCCTCCTCAAGGAAGCTATGGAAAACAAGTTCAGATTGTTTGGGCAGGTTGGAGGCTCTAATTCAAAGATCAAATCAAAGGGGAAACCAGGAGATAATGAAGACCCATAAAAGGAGTCAAGGAAAGAGCAGCCAAGTTCAAGTGTGATTACCCCTTCATAGTCTTTATTTAAAATGGAAACAAAAGTGGATATCAAGCCATAACGAGGTGAGATCGATGCAGCAAAGTTAAATCATTGATTACAACAATTAGAGGTCTATTTTAGTGTTCACAATATAGATGAGGAGAGAAATTTTTTTATTTACAATAACCATTTATTTGTTCCCCCCAATGGTCACCTTATTTTTCAAACGACTATCTTGTGTTAAACCTATATATCCATTTCTCAGCATACTCTTTTCACATCATTAATCTTTCTTGGTCCCTAATGATGGGTGGAGTGTCCACTCGAAATGTTGTACATTTGAAAACTTCTACATAGTTCATTTCCAGAAAATTCCTCAGAAATCAGATTTTCTTTGTCCAACTCAAATTAAAGGGCCATGCATTAACTTGGTGGGAAATCTACATGGAGACACTTAGGATGGAGGGCGATCCGCTAGTAACTAAGTGGGATTATTTCAAAACCTTCCTCAAGTCCTGATTCTACCCTATCAAGTATGTAGAGGACCAATGGATCTATTGGAATTACTTCAGGAAAAGGAAATGGAAGACTAAATAGGAGTACACCATCAAATTCAAAAAGATGGATAGCATGTTGGGCATCTCTCCCCAGAACCCATATGTACTCCTCAAGTATCTAGGGGGTATACACAATCATTTGTGAAAGAAAGTGATGCTCTTAAAGCCTGGGATAGTTGATGAGGTATGTGTTCAAGCATGGTATCTAGAAAATATAGGCCACAAGAAAATATGTCTAAGTGGTTCCAAACAAAAAGACCACCAAGACGCTTCTAAGGAGGGGAAAAAGAAGTGGAAAGGGAAAGAAAAAAAGACAATAGCCACTGCACATTAATGCAAGGATCCAAGTAACCACTGTAACGATTGCAATATCGATGGTCACAATGGAGAAAAGTGTTGGAAACTACATCTTGATTTGATCCCTGAGAATCATAAGAAGGATGCTAAGAATAAGAACCTTCTAGCCACATATTCAAGCAATCAAGTAGAGAACAACTCAAATGTGGATGAGAATATTGTGTGCACTTCATTGCAGAAGGAGGTGAATCTAAGTATCCTTCATCACAAGGAAGAGAATGAGATGACAAAACTCTTCCATATCAAGATCCAGATCAAGAAGACCAAGGTAGATGCTATATTTGATTCTAGTTCATACAAAAATCTCATAGCAACCGATCTAATCAATAAGCTTAAGTTGGAGATTCATGATCATCATAGCCCATATCCATTGGGTGGAGTTAAAAGAGATGTAGAGATCAAGATCACGAAACAATGTAATATCAATTGTGTTGTAAGTGCATATTTTATTAATGAAGTGGAGTTAGATGTAGTACCCCTTGACGTGTGTGGAGTATTGTTTGGAAGCCCCTACATGTATATCATGGATGCAATAATTGTGAGGATAGAAAAATAGTATCACCTAATCAAGGATCGAAAGTCTTTCATCATCAATGCACATAAAGGTAAATCTAAGATCTCACTGGTAAGTGCCAACCAAGCCAAAATTTTGATTAGTTCAATTAAGAAGTATGTTTGTGTTTCTCATGAGAGAATAACTCAGTTGATTATTCGGTAAGAGAAAAAGCATCCTTGGGGAGATGTACTAAAGAGAAAAAACATTACTTGGAGGATTTGCTACATGCATACAAAGAAGTGTTCTAGGAGATTAAAGAGACACTACCTAAGAGGGAATTGGAGCATGAGATATAATTTTTTCCTGACTCCTCGTTACCCAATATTGGGTTGTATAGACAATCCGTTCTGGAAGCAGATGAAGTGAAGAAGCAATTGCAGTAACTACTGGAATAGGGAGTAATTCGACCTAGCACCTCACCTTGTAGGTCACTTATTATCATAGTACCCCAAGAATGATGGGACTTGGTGGATGTGTATCGACTATAGATCTTTGAACAAGATTACATTCAAGAATCAATACCCTCTGCCTAGGATTGATGATTTGTTAGACCAATTACATATCATGTCAACTACTTCAACAAGTTGATCTCAAATTGGGACTCTACTAGGTATGTGTCAAAGAACAAGACACCTAAAATACCACCTTCAAGGCAAGGCAAGGTTTGTATGAATGGTTGGTCATGCCATTTGTTTTATGTAATGCACCAACTCCATTTATGAGATTGATGAATGATGTATTTCTCCCATATTTAGATTCATTTGTTATAGTGTATTTGGATGATATATTGGCTTATAGCTCTACCTGGGAGGAGCGCATCTCACATATCATGCAGGTGTTAGAGACTCTGAAAAAGCACTAGATGTTGGTTAATCTCAAGAAATGTGAGTTCCTCAATAGTCAATGGTGTTTTTGTGGTATGTGATTGGTAGAGGGGAGATCAAGATAGATCTCGCAAAGATGGAGGCCATCATAAAATGGCCAGTTCATACTAATGTCACCGAAGTTAGGAGCTTTGTTGGGGAAACACAACACCTATGAAATTTCATAGCATCATTTTCAGTGGTAGTTGCACCACTCCACACCATAACAATGAACAATAAGAGTTTCCGGTGTAGAAAAAATCAACAAAAATATTTTGATGAGCTAAAATAAAAGATTGATAAAGCACCATTTCTCACATTGCCTAACTTGCAGAATCCTTTTATAGATGCAATTGGGTATGATACTGGAGAACTTTTTATGCAAGGAGGTAAGCTGGTATGCTATCATTATGAAATGTTTCATGGGGGAGTCTTAAACTACATACCTATGATCAAGAACTCTATGTCATGGTTCAAATTGTTAATAAGTGGAATCACTATCTAATGGGAAAGGAGACCATTATCCATACATATCACCATCCAATGTAGTACTTGCAGGCTCAAAGTAAGCTTCAACAAACTAGACATTACAAGTGGATGAGGGTTTTGCAACAATTTTGTCCAATCATCAAGAATACGAAAGGAAGAACTAATAAGTTGACATAAATGATTTCAAATCCACCCACATCCAAGATTACAATTATGGGAACTCTTATGCACATGGATCCTTTTACCCATGATGCATACAAAGAAGCATACATAGAAAATGAGGACTTCAAGGGGGTGTTTTAGTAGCTGCATGGCCAAATTCAAGCATAAAAAGGTGACAATAAAGCTAACTATCATCTTGTCCATAATGGGTTACTCTATAAGTTAGACAAGCTTTGTGTTTATAAAGGTGAAAGGTTGTATCTTATCAAAGAGGCTCACACCTCCAAAGTTGCAATACGTTTTGGTGTTGGGAAGAAAATTGCTAACTTACAAAGGTATGTGTATTGGCTCAGAATGCAAGATGTAGTATTGTATATTAGAGTATGCATACTTTGTTGTACCAGTAAGACCAATATTATTAGAAAGCAAGGTCTATACCATATCTTTCCTATACCCACTCGACCTTGGGAAATCATTTCCATCGATTTTTTGGGAGGTTTACCAACAACTAGTAAGGGGCATAACTATTTATTTGTGGTAGTTGACAAGTTCAATGAGATGTGCATTCTTATGCCTTTTAAAAAGACCATCAAAGAAAAAGAAGCACCAAACATGTTCTTTGAATAGGACTGAGTGCACTTTCGGATACCAAGGAGCATCATCTCAAACAAGGATACCAGATTTCCCAGTTCCTTTTAGACTACACTTTGGGAGAAGATGGGCACTAAGTTGAAGAGATATACAAACAAGCAAATGGGAAGATATAAGTATTCAATAGGGATCTGGTGCAACCTTTTAGGGGTTACAATCAAAAGCATCTGAACACCTGGGATAAAAATATAATTTATATCCATCACTCTTATAACAAAGTAGTTAACACTTCTACTAGTAAGTCCCCTTTTGAAACTTGCTTTGGGTGTTTTTCGCCTTCTCCCTTGGATGTTGTATATGGAAAACAAGGAGCAGTGAGGGAAGAAATCATAGGAGAATAATTGAAATAATAGAAATTTTTTGAAAATATTAGATAGATCCATTTCCAAGTACAGGAAACGTTGAATAAGCCACAGGAAAAGTATAAGTCTAGACATGAAAACATAACTGAGAAGTCATTCAAAGTTAGAGGCAAGGTTTGGTTATAGTTGAATAAGGAAATATCACATGGTACTGGTAAGAAGATCAAGGCTCTACAATATGGCCCTTTTGAGGAATTGGAGAAGGTGGGAGATAATTCCTATGGACTCAATCTACCCTGATACATGTGCATTTACTCAGTAGTGAATGTGGAGAATTTGAAACTCTATGAGCCTTCCATGTCGGATCAAGAGGAGGAGTAGGTCCTACCTGTCATAGAGGAATTAGCACTATTTTCTTAGGCAAAGTTGACAAAAGACACAATTTTGCATAGGAATTATAGAACTACAAGACAAGAGTATCATGACCTTTGGTAGATTGGGTTGAAAGCACAGCTTCCAGGAAAAGAAAAATGGTACTCCAGAGAGAAGGTAGAGGAAAACTTTCCTCACCTAATTCAGTAAATATTTTAGAGACAAAACACCTCCTTAAATGGGGAGGTATGATCTGAATTGGATCATCATATAATTTTTCATCTATCTTGGTAATTTCTAGGTGGAAAATTGGAGGAATCATCTTGTAGAGTTATTTTAGCATAGGTCCTAGTTTGGAAAGTTAGATCTAAAACCTTCTAGAGTCATTTTGAGGCATTAAATGACATTTTTTGGTCCAAAAACTATGAGGGCACTCCTGACAATGTTCTACACACCGAGACCTTTCCAATGATGAAGAATCACCTCAATCGAAGCTCATCCTGCAAGTTGAATTTCCTTATTGACCACCATGGTATGAGTGGATGCAACATCAACCCCCATTACTCAAACGTGTGGGGCTATCCATGTGTGTATTTTCAAGAATATTCTAGAAGGTCCAAACCTTATGATCACTAATTGAGGGTTGAGGAAGTCAAAACCATAACCCTCGATGGCTATTAGGCTATGTTAAATACTGAGTCTCTAAGAGGAGAAGAGGTTCCATTCTTTAGAACTGTACTTGTTCCATAGTTGAGAAAAAAAATCTAGGAGTCATATTTTGAAAGCATAAAAGAGATGGAGGAATATTTTGTAGTATCCTATCAAGCCATAAAGTCATAGGAAACTCCATAGTGAGAACCCATTCCATTGTATGTGTATTTTGATAATTGAAGAAAAGATAGAAGAGCAGAGGCCTCACCTTCGAGCTGGGTTGTCCCCCGTATTGGGTGTCCTAAGGTAAATCTCGTGTTTATTTGCATGGATGTTGCTTTTTCATTTGTTTTTTCTTTTATTTTCGTATTTAAGTTATTTTCTATAAAAATAGATCAATAAGCTAGAGATAACAAATCTAAGATCTAAGGAAATAAACTTGTATAATAAATATTTCAAAATATTATAAGATCTATTATGACTAATTGTTCCAGTGAAATATCCACCTCTATTCACAAATCAGATGGTAGTCATTATGATTGTGTGTTGTTCATTTATTCTCCATTTTGTACATTTTGAGATGTTGAGTCAATAATTAGTAAATATTCTTATTACACATTGGTAAATATGTAAATATTTGATGTTTTATTGAGAAAGGAGCATGTATGGATCAATGTTTTGATTGATTATAGTGTCAACCATATTTTGTCTACCTATATGTAATATCAACCAATATGCGATAGAGGTATAAAGTGTATAGATTTAACCTATGTTATTATCAAGGTTATGTTTGTTACAAATTCTACATTAATACCAATGGTTTATGTCACCACATTACATGTTAATAGCATTTAAGCAATGATTTTGGTGTTTCCATATCACTCTTTTGAAATTGTTTATGCATTGTCATTGAATTTTATTGTTGTTGGGTATGGTTTTAGGGGCTCTTATAATCATTTGGAAGAGTGTTTATAATTAGGTTTTTCTGGTCCCTGCCCTTTGGGCCGAGAGACTTATAGTATTTGATTTTCACTATTTCTATTAAATTGGTACATAAACCAATGCATTATAATCATTTTAATCAAAGTTTTTGGTAAATCATGTAATTTAGGTGGTTTATTAACCTAAATTTCAGTTTCTACTTCTTATTTGACCTCAGGCAGAGGAAAAAAATAACTTAGTTTATCAGTATATGTTTGTGTACTCATTTTTCCCAAACTAGATAATGCTAGAAATTAATATAGCATTACTTCTTATCATTTAATGTTTGCTACAATTGATAGCCCATAGTGCATTTACAAAATCCTTGCGAGCCATGTGTTGCACCGCCCTGATGTCGTTGCATCACCCTGATGCTGGCCATGCGGCCATGTGTTGCACCGCCCTAATTTCGGACATGTGTTGTAAGACCACCCTGCTACGACAAGTTGTCTTTCAGGTTCTTTCTCTGCAGCTGAATTAGAATTGTTGCAATGGTAATTGATTTGAGGAGAATAACTCTGCTGGAGGTGGCAACCTTTTCTTTTGTTCAACAACTCAGTTAGGCTTCTGGAAGAGATTTTCTTCTAGCTTTTCTACTGGATAAATCTAAAACTATTCTGAACCATTGCTCAGGTTAGCTTTTTTACTGGATAAATCTAAAACTACTCTGAACCATTGCTCAGGTAAATTTCTTTCCAGTGACAAAAAAAAAATTACACCCTACTTACCTCATTTTTTCTTCTTCCCTTCTTGCAAGTAGAAGGTATCAAAGAAGGCCCCTGAAATAACCCATGTTCTCTAAGCCATGACCTGTATTTGCTAGGCACTTTCGCTTCTTTCACCAAAGCAGCGTGTTTGCAGGCTGGTCGGACTGCAGGGGCAAAGCAATCATGGGAACCCCTGCCGCCACGCTTTCCTAAACCGAATTCCATCTGCAGTGGGTGATAAAATCCCCGTAGCTTTGTGTGCCAAAATCGCCGCCTACGGTGCCACATGGTCTCTATCAGGCACCGCCCTTCCAGTCACCACTCATAGCCTTCCTGCAGCAGCTCCGTTTCTCCACTCCAACGACGAACCGCCCTTGGCGAGACTTGACTCTGGCGACCGCATCACCCATAGAAACGGATGCCCACTCGCTTCCAGACATAGTGCTAGCTCGGTAACCTGCGCCGAAGAAATATAGTGTTGTGAGCATTCATTAGAAGAATCTTAATGCCAGTTCGGAAATTTTTTAACCCCACTGTTAAATATAATGTAACCTCAACAGTCTGACTATACACTGCCAGCTGTACTGGACAGTTGTACTTTCTATTTTTGTCTTGCTTGAGCATATTTAGCTCAACCATCTCCCATTGCATTGGATCATCTTCTCAGAACTTCTTCAATACTTCTTCATACATTCAATATACTGTTCTATTCTTTTCTCTCTGCATTTCTCTTTGCCTCACAATTTATCATGGTATCAGAGCTTCAGCAGTAAGCCTCTTCACACAACCTGGAGAGAAACTCGATCCTCACAGTACAGAGCTTCACGGATCTTGAGAGCACACGACACAGATTTTTCACAAGGCTTGGAGAGTTGTCCTTAAGACTCTCTAAAATATCGTCGTAAGAAGCTTGCGAAGGAAGCAAAGCATAGAACGCTCGAAAGATCCAGGACGAAGAGAACGCAGAAGAAGAAACAGTAAAGATTCTTGTAATTTTTCAAGAATCGTCAAAGATTGACGTAGAAGAGCTGCAGAACGGAAGATCGTTTAAAGAACTCGAAGAATTCACTCAAAACTATTCAAGATTGCTGCAGAAGGCACAATTGTTTAAAGGTTTTGCGAAATTCGCTCAAATCTGTCAAAGATTGTAGCAGAAAACGAAGAACTCGTGAAATTCTTTCAAATCTTTGAAAGATTCGCGAATCTTTCTTCCACAGGAGTAAAGAACGCATCTCAAGCGGAAAGAAAAACCATTGCGGCCATAAGAGTCGTCCTGTGAACGGATCCAGAGAGGGAAACCAGTCCAGAAGGGACGAGAAGAGCATGGAAAAGGCGAAAGAGTTTCAGCCGTCAGATCTTGCGCAAAGGATCGACAGCCGTTGGATCAGCGAGAAAGTGCACGAGGTTTAATCATCTAGAGCGCACAGGAGAACTTTTGACTTGAGAAATCCCAACATCATCTGGACTATCCATCAAGAGACACGGGGCGAGATCCTATTTCATCGCAAAATCGGTAATCGAGAGTTGGACGCGCAAAGGCAATTGCACTCCAAAAACTTCGATATGTGATATCGCGAAATCCCGAAAAGATTACAGCCGTCCATCTCAGAGGACAGGTGGCAGCAGATCAACGCATCATCACATCAGCATATTAGAGTTTGCGGTTTTGAAAGACCGTCGCAACAAGACTTCGAAACTCGCGAAATCGCGATACGCAAAATAGCGATAAAGTCTCAGCCGTCCATTTGACCGGACACGTGGCGAACATCGTGGAAACCGTCGACGTTTCGGCATTCGGGGTTTCAAGTTGACAGAGAAATTGTGTCAAAGGAGCATCGCAAGTCACGATATCCCGAGGTTGAATCAGGACCGTCCATCTTTCAAGGACGCGTGGCGTAAATCTGAGGACTCGAGAAAAGTCCCGAAAAGGAAAGAGCCCATCGGCACATCGGGATTCGGCGTTTCGCGAATCTTGAGAACAAGAAACACGAGCACTTCAAAACTCCGAAGTCCGAAATCCCGACAGGAAGAGAGCTCCATTGTGGGGCCCAGCTGACGTCATCTCATCAAATCGCAGGATCGAGAATCTCCATAGTGAAATCCCCGACGTAGATTTGAGCCGTCCATCTGTTGAGGATGCGTGGCAGAGATCGAGCCCTTCGAAAAATTTCCCGAAAATAGAGTCCAACGGCATTACGGGATTCGAAAAATCGCGGATCCTAGAGACGAGAAGTCCGGAACATATCAATTCGTGAATTCGCGAGAAGAGATCACGACCGTCCATCTGCTGGGATGCATGGCAGAGATCAGCGCAATCGGGAAAGTCTCGAAAGGAACACGCCATCAGTAAATCGAAGATCAGGAATCGAGGAGTCAGAAAAACTCGTCATCAGAACTTGCGAAATCCTGATTCGCGATATCCCGATAAGATCGGGGCCGTCAGATCACAAGAAGATCTGGACCGTTGAATTGTCCAAAGGCAAATTTTTTGCATTTCGGCGATTTGAAAGTCAAAGAGCCGGAAAATCCCGTAGCGCTTTAACAGTAAGGCGTGTGGTAACATTGCAAGGTGACATAGGCCAATTCAAGCCCGATAAGCTCCCTTCGGCCATCGACAAATCGACAAATCGGAGATTGGAGGTAAATACGAAATTTCCCTCTGTTTTTTTTCTGAAATTTTTTTTATGGCGTCGTCTAGCAATTTAGGACCAACTCAGGGTCCGATTCTTCTGGGAAAGAATTACGAATTTTGGTCTCTTCAAATGAGGTCGTTCTTACAAGAACAAGAATGCTGGGAACCAATGGATCTTGGATATGTGGAACCAGATCCAGCCGTCCTCGCTGCCATGACAAATGCACAGAGAATTGCTCAGACAACTCTGAGGACCAAAGAAAATAAAGCGAAATTCTGGATTCAAAATTATGTGGATGATTCGATTTTCTCGAAAATCACAAGCACTGGTACTTCAAAACAGGCATGGGACATCCTTAAATCTTCCTACCAAGGAAATGACAGGGTCAAAACAGTGAAACTACAGACCTTGTGGACGCAATTCAAGACTCTAAGGATGACAGAGTCCGAAACTATGGATCAGTTCATGACCAGAGTCATGGGAATCATGAACCAGATCAGACTGATTGGTGAAACCATCACTGATCAATGCATTGTTGAGAAAACTCTCAGAAGCTTACCCAAGAAATTTGAAATGGTTGTAACAGCAATCCTTGAATCCAAGGATCTGTCAAGATTTTCAACAGATGAATTAATTGGTTCTCTGGTGACACATGAGACCAGACTACATCTCACAGATGAGTCAATCTCCAATGATTTCAAAACTCAATTCTCCTTCAGCAAAGGGAGAGGCAGAGGAAGAAGAAGAGGTCACCAAGGAAGAGGGAGCAATCCAAGTTACTCTCACTCTAGTGGAGGCAATAGACAACAGTATCCGAATCAAAATTTCCAAGGCCAGAGACAACAACAAAAAAATCAACATCAGAATTTCCAGCCTCAAAGAGGCAAAGGGAGACGATCAAATGACAAAACAAACATGCAATGCTATTATTGCAAAAAGTATGGGCACTATGAATCTGAATGCAGGAAGAAGCAAGCAGATCATCTCTCAGGCAGAGCACATGTGTCAAATCATACGGGAGACACCTCAAGAGGTATGTTTCTCTCATTCCACAAGACTAAAGAACAACCTAAAGATCTCTGGTTGTTGGACAGCGGATGCATCAATCACATGACAGATAACAAAGAATTACTTTCATGCATTGATTCTTCAATCTCATCTGATATTACACTAGGAAATGATTACTTAGTCAAAGTTCAAGGAAAATGAACTGTTCTATTCTTACTAAACAGAATGTAAAGAAAGACATAAACAATGTCTATCATGTTCTAGATTTAAAACATAATTTGCTAAGTGTGGGACAACTTATTGAACATGGCTATAAGGTACTTTTTGAGGGAACATCTTGTAAGATATATGACAAAATCCCAAGAAGAAAATTGATTTCTGAAATCCATATGACTCCAAATAGGATGTTTCCCCTTACCCTCAGAACTACAAATCTGAGTCAACCATATGCACAGAGTGCATCTACCCTGAATGAAACAATGGTTTGGCATACAAGATTTGGACATCTACCATTTCAGAGTCTAAGTCTTCTTCAGAAAAACTCCATGGTTAAAGGTTTACCTATATTTAAAGATCAAATTCCCCCATGTGAGTCATGCATAATTGGAAAACATAAGAGAACTAGTTTTCCACAATCATCAAATCAAGCCAAACAACATCTTGAACTTGTTCACACTGACCTATGTGGACCAATGCAAACAAAGTCAATAGGTGGTAGTTTTTACTTTCTAACATTTATTGATGATTTCAGCAGAAAAATATGGATCTATTTTCTCAGACACAAGTCTGAAACATTTACAAAATTCAAAGAATTCAAGGCAGAAGCTAAAAAACAGAGTGGCAAATATATCAAAGCACTTAGGTCAGATGGAGGAGGAGAATACAACTCCAGAGAATTTTCAAATTTCTGCAAATCACATGGCATTATCATGCAAACAACAACCAGGTATACTCCACAACAGAATGGAGTGGCTAAAAGGAAAAATCAAACAATAATGAATATGGAACGAACACTTCTTAAAGAGAAACACTTGTCAAATACTTTTTGGGCTGAAGCAGTAGCATGCTCAGTTTATCTCCTGAATAGATCACCAACCACAAGTCTAAAGATGAAAGTTCCCCAAGAAGCATGGAGTGGAACAAAGCTCAATGTAGCACATCTAAGGACATTTGGATGCATAGCATATGCTTACATACCTTCTGAATTAAGAAAGAAACCTGATGACAGAAGTGAGAAATGTATTTTCACTGGCTATAGTGAAACATCTAAAGCTTATAGGCTTTACAATCCCATCAACAAGAAATTAATTCTCAACAGAGATGTACAATTTCTGGAAAATCAATTCTGGAATGATTCAAAAAATCAACAAGTGGACAGTCAAAATCCATTGCTGCCAAGTTCTGAAAACAGAGAAAATTCAGAACAACAAGTACCTCAAACTACTCTTCCAAGATTGCAAGTACAAAGACAACCTGGAAATTCTCAGGATAACTCAAATTCCAATAGAGAATCATTCTCTGAACCACAGAATCAGAGAACTCGAAGTTTGAGAGAAATCCATCAGCAGTTGGATGACTTTGAGCAACACAATCTTTTTGCCTTAATGTCATGTCAACCTACATCCTTTAAGGAAGCAGCTAAGGAGCCACATTGGGTTCAAGCCATGAACCAAGAAATTGACTCCATTAAGAAGAACAAGACATGGGATCTTGTTGATTTGCCAAAACACAAGAAGAGTATTGGTGTCAAGTGGGTTTACAAAACTAAACTCAATGAGAAAGGGCAGATTGAAAAACACAAGGCAAGACTTGTTGCCAAAGGATTCTCACAACAACCAGGTACTGATTATGGTGAAACTTTTGCTCCAGTAGCAAGATTAGACACTGTCAGAACTCTATTGGCCATAGCAACACAACACAAATGGCAAGTATACTAGATGGATGTCAAGTCAACATTCTTGAATGGTTTGTTAGAAGAAGAAGTTTATGTGGATCAACCACCTGGATTTGAAGTCCAAGAGCACCCAACCAAAGTATATCGGTTGAAGAAAGCCTTGTATGGCTTAAATCAAGCTCCAAGAGCTTGGTACAATAGAATTGACACTTATCTGATCAAAAGTGGTTTCAGCAGAAGCCAAAATGAACCAACTCTTTACACCAAAACAGATCGGCACGGTAAAATTTTAATTGTATGTTTATATGTTGATGACATGATTTACACAGGAAATCTTGAGTTAACAGATTTCAAACATGCCATGCAATCTGAGTTTGAGATGACAGATCTTGGCATAATGAAATATTTTTTAGGGATTGAGGTAAATCAATCAGCCAAAGGAATTTTTGTCTGTCAGCAAAAGTATGCAGCAGACATCATCAAAAGATTTCGCATGGAAGGGTGCAATCCAGCAGAAACCCCTATACCACTAGGCACAAAATTGAGCAAAAATGGTGAAGGACCTACAGTGGACTCTACTCTATACAAAAGTTTAGTAGGCAGTTTGTTGTATCTTACAGCAACTCGGCCTGACATTACGTATGCAGCCAACCTTGTTTCCAGATTCATGGAATCACCAAAAGATTCTCATTGGAAAATGGCAAAACGAATTTTGAGATATGTAGCAGGAACAATAAATTTTGGTTTATGGTACACTAAATCTGATAGTAATCAACTCTCTGGTTACACAGATAGTGACTTTGCAGGCAGCCTAGATGACAGGAAAAGCACATCAGGATATGTTTTTCAACTGGGCATGAACCTGATTTCATGGGCATCAAAGAAGTAGCCAATTGTATCCATATCTTCTGCAGAGGCAGAGTATGTAGCTACTAACTCGGCTTCATGTCAAGCTGTATGGCTGAGATGAATATTGACAGACATGTCACATATAGAAAATTATCCAACTCCTATTTTCTGTGACAATACATCAACAATTGCATTATCCAAGAACCATGTGTTTCACAAGAAAAGTAAACACATTGACACTCGGTTTCATTTCATACGCGAACTAGTCAATAATGGTGATATTGCACTACAATTTTGTGGTTCTCGAGATCAGCTTGCTGATATCTTTACAAAGCCACTAGGAAACTCAGTTTTTTATTTTTAGAGACAACACTTAGGCATAGGTTGAGTTTAAGAGGGAGTGTTAAATATAATGTAACCTCAACAGTCTGACTGTACACTACCAGCTGTACTGGACAGTTGTACTTTCTATTTTTGTCTTACTTGAACATATTTAGCTCAACCATCTCCCATTGCATTGGATCATCTTCTCATAACTTCTTCAGTACTTCTTCATACATTCAATATACTGTTCTATTCTTTTCTCTCTGCATTTCTCTTTGCCTCACAATTTATCACCCAAGAGGGTTTTCTCCGTTTATAAATCCGCATGTTCAATTTCTATTGTGGATTGGTTGTGTTTGATGTTGTGTTTTTACTGTCAACAGTTGACTTTCCCACAGAAAAATAATAGTCTGCAGCGGAGCAGTTTTGCCATGTTCTCTTTTGCTTATTTTGCTTACTGTAGTAAAGTATTTTGCTCAGAACTCTACTAGCTGTAACAAATGTTTTGGACACGGAACCGGCGACTGGGTTTAGTCTTTTGGAATCAAACTTCTGGTTACTCTAAGCCCATTTTGATAGTTCTGTTCTGTGACCCTAAATAGCAGGCATTGAAAACAGGGAAAATGGCAAAGACCTTCGTAATATCAGCAATTCCACCCGAATATATTCAGAAAATAAATCTCCAGATAATGTTTCGGATCAACCTATCTGTTTATGTAAAAATCAATGATTAAAATGCTAGTTTTAAAAATGCAAGCAAAGTAAATATGCTATGTGATAAATATATTTTCATTATTTTTCGGGGAAGTTGCTTTGAGAACTCGCTATGATATTAAAAGTGTGCCGCGATGGAGAGCTTGGAACCAACAAACACGCTTTGTGGCTGGATCACAATGAGAAGAAATAGTGACGGTTGGGGAGCCTGGACCGTAGAAAGGAGAGCGCACTCCAGAGAGGAGGTAGCTTATTGGAAAGCGAGCCTCGGGGAGCAAGCTAGGGGCTGGAACGGAGATCTTAAGGTTGGACTCAGCAAGATCATTCAGTTGTAAGCTACTAGCTCTCGACCGGGAAGGTATATTAGCTCTTACCACCTATGTCTCTGTATGGCCTATCATTCAAAAAAGTACAAGCGCTACGGAAGCCCAAAAGAGCAAGCATGTCCAAAGTGATGCACCGCAGAATCACCGCTCTTTGAATCCCCTGTAGAACAACAACACACAGAGGGCGTCTTAGCTTTGCAATCAGATTCAAAGACTGGTAGTACTGAGATAAATCCTTCGCAGAAGAACACCAACCAGAGGTGGTCTCAGTATGCCCGTGGTGACGGTGGCATGGCATTCAGGTCTGAGTTGCATATAAACAAGTCGCTCCTTGAAAGGTAAGCACGTCGGTCGATGCACCTGGCATTTGTTAGATGATTAAATGGTAGACACATCCACTATATTTCTTTTCAAGAAGAATATGTGGAAGGTATTTTACTTTTTCCATTTGATATTTAAGTTATCATAATATTATTGTTTAAATGGTTTGTTAGTTAAATAAAATTTCAAATTTCAAATTTTTTTTCTATAGTTTTAACCTTATTTTAATATTCTTCCACATCAATAACTTTTCAAAGTTTATAAAATTTCAGAGCACTTGTCAACATCGTTGAACCTGTTGCTGTGTGAGAAACAGAGGAAATCGCTCAACCTGTTGCTGTGTGAGAAACAAAGGAGTGTTTCTTTTTATTTTTCATAATTTTCTTAATCATGTGCATGAGGATCAATTCAGGTGCAAATAATGAATGTAAATCGTGAGCGTAATTGAGTGGCATCTCTATAATTTCACTGTTAACATGAATGTTATAACACAAGTTCAATGATTAAATGCCCTTTTTTATTTTTCATAATTGTTTTCTTAATCTTGTGTATGAGAATATTCAGGTGTAAATTGTGTAATTGAGTGGCATCTCTGTAATTTCACTGTCTACATGAATGTTATTTCACTGTGTAGATGAATGTTATAATACAAGTTCAATGATGAAATCCACTGTGTGAAATTGTTGTCGGACTTTAATTTGTCTGAGTTTAATATAGAAAAGTCTAAATTTTTAAGTTTTTTATTATTTTCCAGTAATTATTACTGGAATGCGTTGATGAAATTGTTGATAAAATGACTATTAGTATTTTTAATTGTTTAAATTGTTATTATTATTTTTAATTGTTTAAATTGCATTTTAATACATAATTCAAATCAACATTCTCTAAATTATACAATTGTGATCTTTCTAAACTTCAGACAAAAAAAAAAAAGTTGGACGGACCGTAAAATCTAAAAACTAGTTGGACGAACCGTATAAATGAAAATCTAACAGTGAAACTCTTAGATTAATTTGTCTAAATTTTTAAGTTTTTTATTCTTTTCTAGTAATTCTTACTGGAATGCGCTGATATAATTACTGGAATGTGTTGATGCAATTGTTGATAAAATGACTATTAGTATTTTTAATTGTTTAAATTGCATTTTAATTCATAATTCAAATCAACATTCTCTAAATTATACAATTGTGATCTTTTTGAAATTGTGATCTTTCTAAACTTTAGACAAAAAAAATTAAAAAGGCTAGACGGACCATAAAATCTAAAAACTATTTGGACGAACTGTATCAGTGAAAATCTAACAGTGAAACTCTCAATAAAACAGTAATTTAAATACTAGAAAATTGTTTATTTAAGTCAAACAAAATCTGTGCAAGACAATTTCAAATATTGATCGTATCAATGAAAATATAACAGTGAAACTCGCAATAAAACAATAATTTAAATACTCAGAAAGTGGTTTATTTAAATCAAACAAAATCCGTGCAAGACAATTTCAAATCCAAACTTATCGTCTCTGCTCACCATGCAATGGACTGATTGAATGCTTCTTATAACGGTTGCTTGCAGAAAACAACATAAACAATAACATAACATATTTCAAATTACTAAGGCAGAGACTTGAAGCTTTGCTTCAATTGCTTGCTTGCAGAAAACAACATAAACAATAACATAACATATTTCAAATTACTAAGGCAGGGACTTGAAGCTTTGCTTCAATTGCTCTTGTTTTATAGTTATGTTGAATTGTGATATATGGATTTAGCGCATGTAATTGGTGCCTTATCATATGTTCATTGCAATATCGGAATTATTGTTTGGGTATTGTAAAAGGAAGAGAAGAATATGACACCCGTAAACAAATTACTTGGAATTAGTGGGAAATATCATTGCATAAGTGGATAATGAATTTGCATGAGATCTATGCATTTGAAAATCTATCATATATTGTGGTTGTGCACTTATGCTTAATTGTTTGTCGTATGTTCATTATAATATCACGCTTTCTATTTGTGTTTTTTCAAAGGGGAGAGGAGAATATGACGCATGTGAACAATCTACTAAGAACTAAGAAATATTTTTGCACAAGTGGATAACGTTTTTGGGGTGTAAAAAGATAGATAAAATATATGAGAAAGGTAAATTGTGGTAGCACATATAAGGTATGCATGGTCACATACTGTAGGAAAATAGCATGTTATCTTGCAATATCACCAACTTTTGGGGGAATAATAAGCTGAAAAGGAATTTTGTGTTTGCAAGATTCCAATTGTTGTTTGTTGTATATGGAGGTACTTTTGAGGGAATAATAAGATGAAAATGAATTTTGTGTTTGCAAGATTGAAATTGTTGTTTGTTGTATATGGAGGTACATTTTTAATGCCATTTTTAATTTTCAAAATTCAATAGCGATGATATGCATACAAAAAGCATATTTTGCGATTCTGTTTTTTTTAATTGTGATTATGCAAGGTATGATTACAAGGTATAAAAAATATGATGGCTATGTTCCCAATAGAAAATAAAATAAATTTTTTTGAGTAATTATTAACTTTTTGTATGTGTGTTCATCATGATTGAGATATGTTGGCACAACTATTGCATGTATATCTTACATTATTTATTTTATAAGGAATGTTGTTACATTATTTATTTTCTAAGGAATGTTGTTTGTTGTAATGCATGAAGTTTTGGATGGGAGATTCTAGTGTAGGCTATTAATGAATTGGCGAGGGTTTTTGTTTTATTTCTCTATCTATGCATGTATATGGTTTAGAACTCTATCTCAAACATGGAGGGAGATATTGGAAAAACAAGAATTCATGTGTAACTATAAAAATTAGTCATAAAATAATTTGGTTTCACTGTGTCAGTTTGGAATTACCATGAAAATATTTTATGGAATTACCATGAAAATATTTTATGGTTGGGTATTTGATCCTTACTAGGAAGACATTTATTCTATTATTTGATTTTCATAGAAATCAATATACAATAGAGACCCATGTTGGAACAATGGCAATTAGGGAAATTTGAGGTTTAAAATGGGCCTCCTAAGGAAATTAATAAAATAATAGTTAAAATAGTAAAATAAGAATTGTGAATTTTTAAAGGGAAAGAAAGAAAACTACTTATTTTAATCATATTTTTTTACTTGTCTCCTCATGAGTTTTTTCAAATTTCAAGTGTAGACATTCATTGGATGTCGAATTAAATTATGCATCCAATGAATACCCACTTGACATACTTTTGAGAAGCCCGCAGTGAGATAAACTATAAATACAAGAAAAAAAAAGTATTTTCAAGAAACATGTATTTCCACTTTATCTCACAGTGGGTCTATCAAAAGTATGCAAAGTGGATACTCGTTGGATGCATAATTTAATTCCACATCCAACAAGTGCCTACACTTGAAATTTGAGTAAAGCAATAAGAAAACAAGTTGAAAACATGATTAAAACAAGCATTTTTCTTCTCTTCCCTCCAAAAATATTTATCATTATGGTTGACATCATCATCTTGAATCTTATTGGTTCTTTTAAATTTAATTTTGATAGTACATTTTTTGTTTTGAGGCCCATTTTTTACCTCAAAATTTTCCTAATGGTTGTTCTCCTTACCAAGTGTATTTTACTAAGTAAAATATTATTATTTCATGAATCTATTTACAAAAAACTTGCTACCGTTCATGTTGGAGAAAGTAGGTTTTTAGTCTATAAATGTTTGATGACATGGAAAAATATGATTGGGTAATATTCAAACATATCTATAATTAATTTGTAATGAGGTTCTCCATGTACAACAACATTCATAAGATGTAGGTGAGAACAATCGTGTTCAATAGTGGTCCTCCTCCTCCAAGGTAGCTTGTGTTTTTTAAAAGGCAGAGTTTAGTTGTTGTATTTGAATACTAATTATAAAGGGATATACTATTTATTGGTTGGATTTTGTGTTGGATGTTGTGATAAATATGTGGAGTATGTCATTTTTTCCATTCTTCCACTATTACAATACATATATGTAGCATCATCATTTTACATCGTCATAGTGTATTTTTTCAAGTTCAAAGTTTTTCGCTAGCACATATCAAGATTTTGCAACATGAATTTTGCATCGAGGCTGCATCAGATCAACAATGCTGAGAACATTTCAAAAATGTTAATTTTTTCACTTGCATCATGTTTGAGTTGAGTAGAATCATATTTTCATCATTTTTGCGTCATCCATATGTCCCTAAAATTTGTTGGGCATCATAGTTGTCATGTTTATGTTATTTGTGTGTTATGTTGCATCAAAATAGTATCATGTAGAAAAATTTATAGCATCTTATTAGTGTCGTAGTAATATATTCAATTAAAAAACCACGTGTTGTGAAATTATTGTCATATTTGCAGACAATCATGACATCATTCTTCCATGGAGTTCCAACTAATCATTGACAAGAGTGCAATTTTTAAAAACTAACGTGAGGAATCATGGTAGAAATTAGGAAAGCATTCATCTTCCTTATAACCCATATCTTCTCTTGAAATTTCAAGCTAATTCACTACACTAAAGAAGAAAAACGAGCACCACTCATGTTTCTACTATATACCTAGTGTTGTGATATACCACCTAGCCTGGATTCATGCTAAATAATTATTTATTATCAACTTATTTGATTTTGGTGGGATTGATAGGACCTTCATATCCTCAAATCACAACCTTTCAATTTCCCAAGGGTTTATGCATGCCCATAACACATTTTTAATCCATTGGTATCTCTACTCTTCCACTCCATTTCTAACTTAATCTATTAGTATTGCAATCTTCCACTTCTTTGTTGGTTGGATTTATCCTTTACTTGTGTCTAACCATGGGAAAAGGAAGGGATAGATTGAGTGGTATTTTAGATGAATTAATATGCTTTCACATCCTCTCAAAGCTTCATCTATGAGACACAATATGTTGTTATGCCCTTTCTCAGAGATGGAAATTCCTTTAGACTTTACTCCCCCATCTTGATTCCTCTCATGGGAATTTTTATTCTAATATCTTTAATCAAGAAGAAAAATAAAGAATATTAAACAAAATTGATAATATCATTTTCTTCCGTTTTTCTCAAGAGTCAACTTGAATACTTTAATCTTTCATAGATTGGGTTTTCAAATGATTTCTATGAAAGAAACATTTTCAAATCAGTTAGGAAATGGATGCATTATGCGACTTCGAAAATAATAAAAAAATTACTCTCATAGGTATAACTTATGAAGGTGAAGATACAAATGAAGATAAACATAATTGATTAACTAGTAACAAAATACCCTCTTCTTAAAACATTGATGGCCATCAGCTGTAGAGGACTTAGCAAAATTAAAATCTTAGTAACCAATCTCAATTATTTACAACCTTCTAGTTTTTCTACTACAATACAGAGATGTAACAATTTGAAAATATTATCTATCAACTTATTTGATTTCAATGGGCTTGATAAGACATACTCAATGACATATCTAGGAATATGGACTTCATTTTTCTTGTATTCACCCTCATTGTCTTCACCATCACCTTTGAATTCACTATCACCCTTCTTATCATCATCCCCTCCTCCCTTTTCGTTTTCTCCACCATCCTTCTTCTCCAAACCACCATCCTTATTATCCACACCACCACCATCTTCCTTTTTCTCCCCCTTTCCTTCTTGTCCCATTTATATAGTAAAGTATTGAGATAACAACATTCAACATTAAAGATATTATACAAGCACAAAACAATGTAGTACAATACCTTTGTTATTTTACAAATCATTGTAACCAACCATAGTTGTATTAAAGTTTGGTTGTGAAAGAATAGGGGAGACATGGACAATGTTGTTGCTATATCTTTTCACTCTCTCTTAGGATGTAACAACCCATTTTCATTAAGAAGCAAAATCTCATAGTACATCTTGGTGTAGGATCTATTTTTCATCATGCAACAAGTTGAGTAACTACTTCGTACGTTGGCTAGGTAAGGGATCCCTTCTATTACCCCCTAAAGGTGTCCATGCACTTATTATGTCTTTTGAGGGGGACTACAGTGAAAATTATAGTATCCGTAAAATTAAGATATCAAACATACCTATTCTAACATTATATTATGTGCATATACATAATTGAACTATGTTTATTGTTTTCTTTAACATGCCTTCATGATGCACATCCAATAGAAGTAAAAAGAAAATATTTTCAACAAAACAAATGCCTCGCATTTAACAAGTGCATGACTGACATTTTTGTAGTTTCCCTCTCCCCTAACTTGATTTTTTGGTTTGTATCCATTAAATAGAGAGGAGGATTATTGTGTGTTTTGTTATTGGTAGAATCAAGTGGTATTCCCTGGGTTGTATACTCTCTTCTTTTTGAGTTCACTGCAATACTTGATGACTTGATATAAGAGTTCCTTGGTTTTTTTGAGATATTACTTGAATTTGTAGCTCCAATTAGGGTTTTTAGTATGAAATTGTTTGGAATATCTCTCCTGGTAAACATCGGTGGCTTCTTAACAATAGAGGTTGTAACATTTTTCTAACTAGATGAAAACTCATTCTTTCTTGCCCACATCCTTCTTCTCCCCTTCCTAATTGTTTCCATCCTTCTTATGTTGAATGGTCTCCATATAATTCTCAATATTTTTGTGAATATCATATATTAATGGCTCATAGTTTCTTGTAGATTTAATGAAAGGATGGATTGAATGTAATCTAAATCTAGATTAAAGTGAGCTATTAAAGATTTTTTCTTTGACAAAAAAGGAGCTATCGGATCTAAAATCCAAGCTAGCCAAGAAAGGTTTTGCTATGCTTACAGTTTGTATATTGCAAAGTAGAAATCATGTTAGAGATATTTGTGTAAGTTATGTCTTAGATGTGGGTTGTTATGCTTAGTTGGTTCAATCCCAATATGTTTTTATTGTTGTTGAATGTGGTGATTGGAACCATTGTTGTTACTTCTCAAATGTGTCAAAACTACAACACCAACAAGGTCCTACGAAAAAACTTATCTCTATGATATAGACAAAGCATATTTAGTTTATCTAAAGATTCATTTATATTCCCACCAATCAAGAAAAAGCTTGTTTTCATCATTTCAAAAGACATTTTCATAAAACAAAAATCCATGAGCACAAGGAGTGATTTAATTGGTGGGATGATAAACTAGAAGATGTTGTCATCATAAACAAAGTTATTTGATATAATTGGAAGAATTCACTTGAATATAGTTAAGGCGAGCCATCACCAAGAGGATTTAAGTGTCACAACTATATTTCAATAATTAAACATGAATGTGAATCTCCACTATGGTTGCAAGAATCAATGTTTATAAGATTGGGCAGCAAGAATAAGAAGAGGGGATTCATGGATTACAACACTAGTTACTTAGCATCAACTTGAGTGATGGTTATTAATTTTGTTCTTTTAGGTAATGTATTAGCCTAAATTATGAAGAGAGAATATCATGAAACAATAGGGAATGAGACACTAATAGAACTATTTCATTTAATGTAATCTTATTATTTCAAAGTTGCTATGATGAATGATCAAAGCCATCTCCAACTCTACTTAGATGATTTTTGAATTCCATAACCCTCATGGCATATCAAAAAAATACATGTCTAGGTCAATCGAGTCAAATTTCGTCAAATGTTGTAACATCCCGCTCTTGTGCGCACTCAACGAACTTATTCTTTGAGGACACTTGCTTGCAAGTGATTCAGATTATTATACTATTCGGCATTTATTATGATTATGAGGCGTTATGGATTGATGACATGTTATTTTGTTGTATTGACATAGACAAGTGCTATTGATTCGATTTTCCTAAGTGTGCAGGATTTTGGACCTTAAGGATGCATAGGCATCGATGAAACCCCTTGGACTCTGAACCGAGTCAGGGAGTGGAAAATCGGGGTATGATTGTTGTATATATGACCTATGTGCATCTGATTAGATGTTATGATTATGGATTTTATTCTGACACGATTCGTTGATGATGCAGTTTGACGAAAAATTGTTCACCGACAACAAGAGTCGACTGCCCCAACAATATGGCCTTCCACTTGCTACCAATGAACATGGGAAGTAAATTAAAAGAACAATCTGTAAGTTAAATGAACAGTGAAAAATTTGTGTTAGGAACAAAATGAAAATTTTCAAAAAATGGCTCAATGTGCTTTTAATTTCAAATTGTTTGCATCTTGTATTTTCTTTTTTACTATTGAAGCTCTATTTCTTATGATGGCATCTCCACCTCTAACACAGAGCATTGACCCTGACACTTGAACATGGAGGAGGAGGAACAACATCATTGACATTTTTTCCCCTTCCTTTGAGCGGTTGCCTTTGATGATTGAGCCATAATTTGTGTATTTTTGTCTAAGCACGTTGTTGTTTGAGAAATGAAAAAATCAGAAAAATTATGGCAAAATTTAGAGTACTACATCACATTGAATTTTGGCATGAATTCCTACCATTAAAACTGAACAACGTCCCTTACCATCTTTGGAAGACGACTTCATCAGAGCCAGAATCATCCTGCCCATTTTCACTTAATATTTGTCTCATCTTATCTAGAGGGATACAATCCTTGAGATTCTTGATGCCGAAACAAACTCAGTGGGTTCTAGATAAGTCCTCCCATTTTGACCATTCTCGCTAAACTCGATTTCTTCAGTTCTAAATCTACTCATGGGAGATCCATAATTAGTGTCAGCGGGACTATGGTCCACCTTCTGTTTCTTGGTCTTCATGTTTTCATTTTCTAAGGCCCCGTGAACTCTTCCAAGATAGTGCACAGTCCAAACAAGAAAGCCAAATTATGAAGTATTGCAGCAAATTAAAAATTAATTCCTTCCCATATACATAAAATTTCATTCCCTTTCCATATTCATAAATGAATGCTTTCTCACGATTCACTACAAATTCATTCCCACCTAGTTACCTGCATTGTGAATACATAAAAAAAAATTGTGGGGAGGGAAAAAATCGTTATCTACAATGGTAAAGGTTTTAGAAGGAAGCAATTTCCACTCCCATCTAATTTTATTTTGAAAAGACACCTTGGTGGCATGTATTAAGTTTTCAAGGGTGTGGCTTTAGACAAGCGTCTATCAACGTGTTTAGGACCACCTTCGACTTTTGGAAGTGTGTCTTCCAATTTTCAAAGTTCGCCAAGGGAGAGGTCGTTCTCAAACTATTCTGAATTATTGTGCAACTTATCTTGTGGCCAGCATGTTTGCAAACAAATCACCCAAAGATCATTTTAGTGGTTTATTGCATTCATCCAACATAATAAATCTATGCTCTTACTCGATTATAATGTTTTAGAATATTAAGACATTGGATGGGTATACAATATCGCTTATGAACAAATATTGTTCAAATGTTGTAAATGTCATGCTAAACGCCATTTGCATTAATATTTCCCTTAGAATGTACCTAAACATGAGGATGGGATAAATGACGTTGAAAGGGTTTTATAGAGCTCAAACAAAAATCAAAACAATATAAGAAGACTGGAAGGAAAAAGGTTTCAAAACAACATTGACATCAATGAATTCTTTGACCTTTCAATACTTCAAATTATATCATTGCTTTTGCTACATATTTTATTTATCTGTACAGTTGCATATCCATTTGAGCTTGATTACTAGTTTCATTTTCACCAGCTGCAAAGGAAGTTAACTACCCAATGTATGCAATGGAAAAGGCATAAGGGGTTGTTCCTACTAAAGCCATTTATTGATCCATTGAATACCCCACTAGGAGAAAAGAGAGAGGCAGGCACTAGTGACCCAGTCCTAGAAGCAAAAACAGAGGTAGCATCCACACCATAGCGCATGAAAAATATCCCAATCCATACAGAAGCCCCATGAATGACCCAACAACTTCATTTGACCAAGTCTTTCCATTAATGGTGGAAGTAGACGCAATTTTTCACCCTTTATAAGCATATACTAATCTAGTTGCTTACCAGCGGCATAAGAAGCATGAGTATATTATTATGAGTCACTTGTGGGTTCTCCAGTGTTGCGCCTATGATCTCTGTGGTGTTTAAAGTTCAAGGTTGCACTGTTACCTTATATAATAACCAGGTGACCAACATCTGTCCATAATTACGCAATAACCAAGCCACCTGCATCCCTGTCCATGCTTACATGCATCCCAGTTGAGTGAGCTATAGTGGGCATCAAACCTAAGTGATTGTGATGAATGCGGGCATCAAACCTAAGTGACTGTGATGAATGAAAACAAGTGGATCATGTTGGAGGTATTAATTTCTACCTACCAACAACCACCAAACTTTGAGAGAGCTCCACCGACATCCATCGACAATTCCAGATATTTCCCTCTTAGAACTCTCTCAATTCTCCAGATACTTCCAAATCCTGTATAAATACAAGGCAAATGTAATCGTGTTGATCAGATTGAGCAATTCAATCTGTGTTTGTTCTTTACTGTCTGTGTTCCTCTGTTTGTTTATGCCCCTTCATTTTGGTATCAGAGCCCAGGACTAAGCTCACTCCCTCATGGGAGGGCCCAAGACACTGAGAGGAGTCGCCCAACAGTACAAATATGAGTGGAGGAGTGTAGTCTTGCTGTTGGAGCAGAAGTTGTAGTCGCAACTTACAAGGAGGGATGTGAGCCACAAAGGAGTGTTGTTGAGACTGCATAGATATTTGGAGAGATGAGGAAGCTCCAGCTTCCAGGTTAGCAGTGAAGGCGAGTGAAGCACGTGATTCCAAGGTGGTTCATGCTACGATCAGAGCGGGCAGACAAGTTCAGAGCATTAACAAGTTTGAGGGCGGAAGAAACAAGAAGATTCAACCTCCACTCAACGAGTTTGCCAGCCACAAGTTCGCTTACTCTCCTGCTCATCGTCGACCTATGCCATTTGTTATGTGGTAAACCCATATCCAATCGCAGATCACAAGCCAAAAACAGATCTCTTCAAATAGATAGTATTAATGACGAGTGAGGGCGAATGGTTGTGCGAATTGAGGGGAGCATGCGACCTGGAAAATATGGCACGCAAACCATTAGGTGTTTTGTGAACTGCGATTGAATATACCAGTTCGAGTAGCATGGGAGAATACTAGGGGGAATGCATAGGCATTTGGAAATATTTGACAAAAGTGAATTCGAAATCTGGTTTTTTGATCTAGCGAAGGGCCATTTCTCATCACCGTGGAGAAGTCTAGCTCTGTTGAAGGCATTATTGTACTCTGCATGGAAGGGTGATTAAAGGAGGTGCTTAGTATTTTCAATACTGTCCATAAATGTATATGCTTTGATGCTACAAGGAGAAGGCTCTCTCGAAAGGTGAAAAATATGCATGCCCACATTATCAAAATTGGATATGTGTTTGACAAAATCTCAGGACGACATTTGGTGTCCTGACTGCCATAATTTCACGATATGTTCAAAATGGAATTTTTTCTTGAAGAATAGAGGAACACGCAATGCTCTTCTCTTGTCTTGTGATGGAGAAAGTAAAATGTCTTATTGGAGTGTTAGTCTGGGTATTTACACAAAAAATTTAAAAATTTTAAAAGTGATATGAGTCATGTGTGATTTCAAATTGGAGTTGGCAGACTTCTTGTAGTGTTGTTTCCATTCTTTATAGAGGCATACAAAGCCTGTGCACTCACTTTTTTGGATAGAAGTGGATAATATTTGGCATCTGTTGTGTTAGGACATATATAGCGATAATAAGCAATGTGCTTATTGGGCATATTGAATGGGTTTATATGTAATGGGCTTATAATTTGGGAATTTAGTAAATAACGTTTCTTGTAACTGTGATCAAATGTTATAATGATAAGTGATGTAAGGGGTGCATGATCGGTAGTACCCAACACCCTAGAGGTTTTTTTGGTTCAAAGTTGTAAAGCTTAACCATAGGCATAGGCAAGCTATATTCCCCAATAAGTTTTTGGCCCAAAGTTTTAAAGCTTAGTCATAGGCAAGGCAAGCTATATCCTCCAGGCGTTTAGTAAGCCCTATTGAGACATGCCTACATGGATTAGAGTGATCATGTAGTCTGTATCCCTCTTAGGCATAAAGAATGGATGTGGCATCAAGCTGTGGAATTAACCACTGGGTAGGTACGAGGGTGGTAGGTGTACTCGTATCTAAGTTTGATGGTGATCCGAGAAGTTAGATCTTCGATTAAGGGGATGAATGTGAGATTAATCAATATCAGAGTGTGAGTTGGTTGGGACCAAGTTATGACTAAAAGAGTCTAATGTATTGATGAACCATGTACGTGAAAATGATACCTAGAGAACTGGCGAGTACAGTGGATGGTACCCATGTATCTCGGTAGATGCATATCTTTATATATGGACATCAATGATCAATAGTTTGCAGGTGCAAAAGGAAGATGCAAAAGTTCGATAATTAATCAATGTTATGAAGGTACAAAGAAGAAGCAAAAAATGTTTGAGGATGAAACTCATAGTGAAGAAATCTCAAGAGAGTGCGGTGTAAATCAAATCATGCAAGGTTCGTGGTCAGCCAAAACCACTAGTAAGAAACCACTTGATGTGATGGTTCCTGAGCATTGTAGTGGTAGCACATTGAGGGAAGCCCAACCATATGAAGATAGAAACTAAAGATGATGATGACTCAGATAAAGACCTAGCCAAGGCATGTATTCATTAAGGAGGAGACATTGCAGATCAAAGGAACAACTTGCAGACATATTTACAAAGGCTTTAGCACAAGACCAATTTGAGTATTTGAGAGAAGCATTTGGCATTATAAATATTGATGTAAGATGTAATTAGTAGTAGAAATTAGGGGGGAGTGTTGGAGGTATTAATTTCTACCTACCAACAACCACCAAACTTCGAGAGAGCTCCACCGACATCCACCGACAGTTCTAGATATTTCCCTCCGAGAACTCTTTCGATTCTCTAGAGACTTCCAAAGCCTGTATAAATACAAGACAAATGTAATCGTGTTGATTAGATTGAGCAATTCAATTTGTGTTTGTTCTTTATTGTCTTGTTCCTACCCCTTCAAAACAGATGCGCATGCAACATACATGCAAACCAAGTAAAAGTTGATGCATTGCTCAAAATCCACTAAGTATTAGGTCACCACATTGAACTTTGAACTCGACAAGACTCCAACGCGATATCATATAATTGTGAGAATACAACCCTTATATCGTACAATTGAGACGCTACAAACTTACATGAGACATTTTGGCAAAATTTAATATAAGTGGCAAACGATTTACACTCTCATCATGATCAAAATAATCTCAAATTTCAATGCTGGCATCCCATTGTTATTAACGACGCTATAGCTTATATAAATTTACATATACATACATATGATTCCCTCATGCATTATGATATACATTAGAGCTAATTAGTATCCATTTGGTGACGTTCTTAACGATGACACTCATAAGATTTTATCAATGATGCTAAAGCTGAAAAATAAGAGGATGCTTTTCACGATGAGAGTAAGCTCAGAGCTTCTTAACGCATGTGGACGCTCCACCTCTTCCAACTTCGAGGTTAGATTTAAAACACATAAAATTTGCATAACATATTTAGAACATGGAATTTACATGGAAATTAAACGCAGGTGGAAGCTCCACCTTTTCCAACTTCGAAGTTAGATTTAAAACATATGAAATGTGCATAACACATTTAGAACATGAAATTTACATGGAAATTAAAGACACATGGGAAATTTCAACCAAAAATACATACTTTCCACAGAAATCTTCAAATGTTAATATGTATATAATATTTATATGTTTAAGATCTTCATATGTTTATCTGTATATAATATGTCTATGTTTATCTGTTAGATAATGTGCATAAGATTTCTGAATAAATATTATACAAGTAATTTCCAATTTTCCAAACGTCGAACGTTTAATAGTTGCATTCTATGTAGCAAATGGCAAGGTGGAAGGCTATGTCATATCGAGGAACGATAATTAGGCTAAAAGTTCTTATTTGAAAAGATGATGGTGGTTGAGAAAAGAAAATGGAAAGCTTCTTAGCATACCAATTTCAATGGATTCCTGGTAGCCACAGAAGCTGAATCGCCCACGGGGATAGGATCAGATAGATAGTAGATGTGGATACGATGATGACAGAAGACGACGTAACCTGTTAGAATAAATCTTACTTTAGTAAGAGATAACTGTTGTAACTGTGAGTTTCAACCAGACTGTTGTAACTGTGAGTTTTCTAGGTTTACTATTATTAGCTAATCAGATCCACTTAAGTCAGTGATCTGCATGCTATATATGTAACCTCCATTTGTTTGTTAAGCAATGAAAAACGTTTTGTGTTGTGTGAATTAATTCTTCCAATTTTAACTTGGTATCAGAGCCTGAGGGAGGAGAGAGGCGCGCGACTACGGGACTGTGATTCGTTCCTTTGCATGCTGCGTGGAGAGGCGCGTGACAGAGCCATGGGGAGAGGGCATGGATAGCGTGGGCGAGCTTTGCTAAATCCACAAGCTTACAAGGAGGGGCGTTCCTCCATTGGTTGAAATCGCGTAGAAGAGTCTGCTTTGCGTGAAGGTTTTGAAAATTTGTGTTTGCGCAGGTCAAGTGGATAGCGTGAGGAATGTTCTTGAACTACATGGGTTCTTGAGCTATGTGGGGTGATAAGGAGAAATCACGATTAAAGAGTCGCGTGCTGTGAGCAAGATTTGGTGCGGTAAGCAAAGTCTACATGCGTGAGCTCGTCGAGTAGTTTGCATGCGTGATTTTTTCATTGGAGTTAGCATGAGTTTAGTTAATATTTGATGCAAATTGAAAGTTCTCTTCTCTTTTTGGAGCATTAGAAAATAAGAGTGCCACGGACTTCTCTTATGCATGCAAATAAGAAAAGGGAAATATATTTTAAAATCTTGAAGGATATTTTATTAAAGTGAGTTATTTTT
>ML782114.1:174434-189406 GCA_009831015.1 Picea engelmannii | reverse complement strand
GATTTGTTAATGAAGCGTTAGAGTTTGGAGCGGTAGTCCCATGTTGTTGACCCATTTTAAATCTAAGGTTAAATGGTGACCAGTTAAGTTGACCCATTTTAAATTTAAGGTTAAATGGTGACCAGTTAAGGGATATATGGATATAAAAACAGATGCTGACATCGAAATAAAATCAAAGACTTGAAACATGATACTGATTCATTAAATAACATAAGCAAATGCGTCTGCCTCTCAATAGAAATTGTTCAGGCAAACGTCATATGTACTACACGTCGGCACCTGCCTATTGACCTACAGGGAAGAGGAGGTATTCATGCACACCGAGGCTGGAGAAGATCTTCTCGAAATTATTTGACATAACATTCTCTCAGTACCGTTACAGTTTACCACAGAAAGAAAATAGAGCGAATTGAGAGAGGCAGAGAGATGGAAGGTAGCAGTCTGCGTTGTGTTATTGGAGTCAGCATGCGGAGCCTTTTCTACATGTCAGAACGCCGGCATTCCCTGTGAGAGAGGCGACAAGAGACGAAGGCCTCGCTGAGAGACTGGAAGCCTTCGCATAGCTGGACGATGCGCCCACGCCCGACGGAGTGAAGAACGCCCCGTTCAACATCAGGTCTCCCTCTGACCTCCAATTCCACTGCGTCCATACGCTCTCCGGTGTGTTCTCGCGCTTCGTCACCTGTTTATTCATTTATATTCATCAACTCCATCTACTCACTATGTTAATCTTGACAGTAATGAATTGAACAGAATTGAGGAAGCAACGCTTACTTCCTTGGAGGAGCGAGATACAGGTGCGAGGAATCGATTGCCTTGGCTATTGATTGTGGGGTTCGCACTTCCACCGATGGCGTACATTTCCCAGTGGGTGTAATCATTGTTCACCACATGGAAGTAGCCGTGGCGGCATCTGCGTTTCAGCATCGTCGCATTAAATTTGTTTTATAGATAAACTTCTAAACTCTGATGTTTGCTTGACCATTAATGCATGAAACACAAATGGATAAATGTGAATTTAGATAGTTTTGGATACCTGGGCATGCGTTGTACGAGCCCTTCCCCGAAATGGTTGAAGGCAACTGTTACTTGCATGTTAACGTCTTGTGTATAATCGTCGTTGTGGCCCAGGAGCATGACCTGCAACAATTAATATGACAAATAGATGATCGGGACACACATTAATAGGAAAGTTTGAACCTTTAATTTCACAGAGCTGTAACTGAATTCAAACCTTATCATGATGCGTCATAAAGTTGTTAGAAATGGTTATTCCAGTCGATCCTCGGATGGCGTCGATGAGCCCGTCTGTGCAGCTTGACAAGGAGCAATGATCTACCCAGATATTGCTTGCCCCAAAGATGGAAACTCCATCTCCATCACTGATCGTTCTCCACCCGTAATGTCCCGGGGAATCTCTTACCATGGCATTTCCTGCTGGCTTGCAGTCATGGATGTGAATCCCGTGAATGATAATATGGGTCACGTACTGTACTGTAATGCAAGGACCGTTGGCAATGTGGACATTGGCGCCTCTACCGTCGATTGTCTTGTAACTATTCATAATAAGCTCTTCTTTGAGCTGGATGACCATGTCTCTTTGAAAGATGATCCACAGAGGCTCCGTTTGAATAACAGCATGGCGCAGGGTGCCTGGCCGGGTATTGACCGCATCGTAGTCATTGGGATCAGTGACCACATAGAATCTGCCATTCTGCCCTCCACTGGCATTCCTGCCGAACCCAATGGCGCAGTCTGCAAGCTTTTTTCGATTGTTTTCCCAATCTGGATCGCAACGCCAACAGTCGTCGATGGGGTTCCCCGTTCCGCAAGACAGATAACTAAGCTCCCTTCTCTAACTGTTAATGCTCCTGCAAAACATTCCATGAATAAAATGTTAATGGTTTTGCCCTAAATTCCATGAATTAAGCCCAGAACAACTTGATATCCGTCAACACACATCACATAGTTGCTTCGAGACAAGGTGACCTACAGCGATGGTGGGGATATATTCAAGGCGCTTTATAGTCCAAGTGGGGTTATATACTAACACAGCAGCAAAATAGCTGTTGGTGAAAGCCTAAAAGTTGAGAAGATGAAATGAATCTTTAAAAGAATATATTAAAGGTTATTATTTATTAACAAATAAATGGTTGGGCTTTATTTATCTGGTGTTAATATTTTAATTTCCGTTAATCACTTAAGTAGCAATCAATTAGCTATCAAAGTAATTTTTAAATATGATTAGGTAAATGTAAAAAAGTAAACACATAAACTGATGTCTTTATAATAGCTGGGAAGTTAATGATTGAAATCACAGCCATTTATTTTGTGTGACTACTAAGAATATTCCAGCCATATTTAATCCTGTCCATAGAAAACTTATTAAGCACTAAACCCCTATTAAATCTGCCCATTGTCAATAGGTGTACCAGCCACAGTTGAGATGCATAATTCCCTGAACTCAAGCAGAGTTTTCTACACCGAGGAGTAGCATATAAAATTGCATCAAAAGAAACGGGAAACGGGTGGTGTACAATTTGCTAGACACAATAAATAATTGAGTTTAAAGGCTATCTACTCGTTCGGGTTCTTCCACATGCACAAAAGTCAGCAATTACAGATCTAATTTCAGTAATAGAATTATTGTCCTGCATGGGTTGGGTACTAGTTACCTTTCCACCATTTCCACAACTCGTTCGGGTTCTTCCACATGTTTCGTTGCCGGTTGTTGTCCATCTCTAGTCTCATGTACCACCACAGACCGTCGAAGGATAGCGCCCGTCAAATTTTTCAAAATTCCGAAGGACGTGGCTGCCTCCGATCGAATGCAAAAGACCGCAAGCAAAGCAAGCAATGCCAGTACACTTCGATATCCAGACATTTTTGTTATAAATTGCAACAGTCGGATTTCACAGTCTGCAGATTGCACAAACGTAATCGGGAGAAAGAAGAAATACTTGGGGGAAAGAGTTAGGGAGAAAGAAGAAGTATTACATTAAAAGAGCTAGAAAGAAAAAAGAAGTATTACATTGAAGAGTTTAACCCCACTCATATTCATTAACAAAACGCTTATATAGGTGTCAATATTTTTTGGAGATTTAAAATTCTTATTGCTCAATTAAGAACTAATTCTCATCAACTCCGTTGTGAAACAGGGTGTTGGAAAAGGTCAAAGGAAATGTGGGAGGAAAGAGCATGTATTTTGTGCTTTTCCGGAAAAGTGGAAACATAAAAACATTTCATTTTAGAATGTGGGGCCCTCAAAGACAGGAGGAAAAATTATGCAGATATTCTGGCAGCTAGTTCTTGAAATAATCTATTCAGCGAAGAGTTTGTCGAGAAGCTGGGAACGGTTATTGTAAAACTTCACAAGAAAAGGACCGAATACAAAAACCAGATAAAAAAACAATCTCTATAAACTATTTTTAACCTAGTGAACATTAAAAATACTTTCTTTCTTTCTTTCTATATATATATCCATTGTGTATATTAAGAGATCTCTGTTCAATCAATTCCACTCACAAATATTAAGCAAGAGAACATATGACAAGCAAGAACGAGTTGCGGAAGAAAGTACGGGATCAGAGATGAGATGCCGCTAGACTACACATGGCATGAGCAAACTGGTGCTGAACTCAGTTCGTTCGCACGAATCTGCACAAGCACTTTGCCCCGGCCTCCTTCTTATATAACAAAATTCAGAGTTGTTAAAGGAATAAAATACGTAGAAGTATGTATTACTCTTGATAACTAGTCAACTCAATTGGCCATCCAAGGACAACGAATAAGAGTACTGTACAGTACTTTAGTATCACCATGTGAGTGAGAGTACTGTACCAAGAAAACTGCCATGTGGGTGAGGTACACCACCCCACCTAGCATTGAATAATGCGTACTAGCATGGATATTGTTCACCATTAGATTACTCTCTCGAGAAAACGGAAAACGGCCAATAATTTATGTAGCAGTAGTTTAATAATTTATGTAGCAGTATTTTAAACGTTTTATTTTTTGGTTTTTTTTATTTGATTTTGTTCGAAATAAATTTGGTGATGAATGGTTGGATTTACAGATTTGAGTGGTTAAGTTTGTATAAAATGTTTCAAGGGTTTCAATATGCTGAATCTATATATGCATTCAAAAAAACAATTTAAATAATAGAAAAGAGAGATTTTGTTTAAATTTAAATAGCCGGATTCCTGCCAATTCCTTTCAAAAAAAACCCAAAAAGTAGAATATTTAACCAACTCCTTACTGTAAATCAATGAGACCACCTGTTGTTCAAATGATACGGAATAAGTCCAATCAGTCCAACAGGGATTTCAATTCAAACTGGAAAGCCCGTCAAATTTGATGATTTAGAATCCGTTTTTATTACTGCTTTTAAGATACTTAAAGGTTTCATGAAATTTTTTACCATATTTGACTGATAGGTAAATTGGCGGCAATTCCTGCATAAGTCTTTACTCCACTCCTATTTCATAAACATAGGGATTGTATTATTCAAAAGCTTAGTCTAAATGTTTTATCTTTTAATTGTTTTTTGGTGATTTTTTTTTGTTTGTTTTTACCCAAAATCTGGTGGAATGGTTAGATTTGCAGATTTGAGTTACTAAATTTGCATAACAAAATGTTCATAGATTTTTTCAACAAGCTGAATTCATTTATACATTTAAAAATAACAAAAAAAAGTAATCGGTTTCCTCCATTGGTGAATTATTTTCCATAACTACCCACCATACTTGCCTTACTTGCCTTTGGCCGTTTCTAATTCAATCCCTCTCAAATACTGAACAGTATTTTAAATTTTATATATATTGCCGGTGCGCCTCACATGCAAACCCAAATTAAACGGAGTTAAAGATTGAACGATACTCTTAGATATGGTGTGCGTCACATGCAATACCAAAATAAACGGAGCTTTGGCTTTAGATTCATCTCAATCCGCCATGCAAATACCTGGTTGTTCCCGGGCTTCAAGTCTTAATTTCCCTGGATTTTCCACAACTTTTGACCCGAGAGCCGCCAGGCCCGCCCCGTGATTAAGATTATATTCTTTCGAATGCACTTAACCGGTTTACGTATATCTCTATCGCTTTGTCAAAGTTATTATCTTGGTTGCAAAATTAAAGTCTTCTCAAATTCATCGGAATCCATTCACCTGCCTAACGTCCTGCACATTCTGAAAGGTTAAAGTCGCCGACAGACCCGTTACCAGAGACGACCCGTTAACAGAGGCGCATTATTTTGCGAAAAAAATCAATAGTGGAGGAAAGTTGCTTCACATGCGTGGAATCAATGTTTGGAAGATTTAGATGGTGCAGCTGAAGCGGATACGACGGCGTGTGTACGTGGGAATCGGGATGACCGTAAATCAAACGTTATGATAGAGACATGCTAATTATGTTGAAAAGTTAATTGGCCCGGGAGCCGCAAATTTAGCGTCTGCTTTAAGTGTAACATGCCTGCGTTCGGTGAGACACCACGGTCCACTAGGGTTGCCTGTCTTTCTTGTTTGGCTGCTCCGTAGGTGAGATGGGCGGGGAAATGGTGTGGTGTGAATATGTTAGCAATGCTTTGTTCAATTACGTTTCATTTTGGTTGCAATGCTAGGATGTTTCCTTTTGTGGGCGGTTTTGGTGTAATATGATTGTGTTATTGGCTGTGTGTTTTTATCTATATTGTGTTGTTTTATTATGAGAGTGTAATTGGCTGTGTGTGTTATATTGCACTACGTGTATGATGGAGAATGGGGAATGTGTTGCATTTGTACATGTTTGTATGTGGTTTGGTGGTCATGGTGTGATGGTCAGTAATTTTTTTGTGTGGAGTGTGTAGTGTAAGCTAAGATATTTGAATCATTGGTTTGCTAGAGGTGTTATTCTTGCATTTTAGAGTATCAACTAGGTGGTGCATTGTATGATATATGTTTCATGACATATTATAATGGAATTTTTTGGCATTTTTTTGTTAAAAAACTCCTTGGACACTTTCGACAATGTTTTATACATTTAGACATTTTCAATGGCGTAAAAATCTCCGCAATCGGAGTTCATATGCAAAAGTTTACCTACTTTGTTGACCATCATTGTACGAGTGGATGCCACATCAACCCCCATTACTCAAATATGTGGGGCTACCCATGTGTGGATTTCCAAGAATATCTAGAAGGTCCAAACCTTATCACTAATTGAGGGTTGAGAAATTCAAAACCTTAACCCTAGACGACTATCGGGCTATGTTAAATATTGGGCCGCTAGGAGGAGAAGGGGTTCCATTCTTTAACATTATACTTGTTCCATAGTTGAGTAAAAACATCAAGGAGTGGTACTTTGAGAACATAACAAAGGAGGAAGATTTTGTAACAACTTATCAAGCATGATATCATAGGAAACTCCAGAGTGCACATTCCTTTGTATTTTCATTTTGATAACTAAAGCAAAGGGAGTAGAGCAAAGGCCTCACCTTTGAGCTAGGTTTTCTCTCATATTGGGTTTCCCAGGGTAGATATTGTGTTTATTTGTGTGGATGTTGGGTTTTCATTTACCAGTTCTTTTATTTTCATATTTCAGTTATTTTCTTTAAAAATAGTTAGCAATAGGATAAAGATAACAAATCTAAGATCTAAGGAAATAAACATGCATAATAAATATTTCAACATATTATAAGATATGTTATGACGAACTATTCCAGTGGTATATCCATGGCAATTTACAGATCATATTGGTATTAGAGCTTTGGAGTATTTGTGGGAAGTTGCAGGATTTAGGAATTGGCTTAAGAACAAAGTCACATAACCTTAGTAATGGAAAATGAGTATGTTCACAAGAACCCTCAAGATCTAGCAGAAGAGAGATTTGTGAGGCTAGAAGAGAAAGTCTTTGATATCTCTTACAATATGACCCTCCTCAAGGAAGCTATGGAAAACAAGTTCAGATCATTTGGGCAGGTTGGAGGCTCTAACTCAAAGATCAAATCAAAGGGGAAACCAAGAGATAATGAAGACCCATAAAAAGAGTCAAGGAAATAGCAGCCAAGTTCAAGTGTGATTACCCCTTCATAGTCTTTATTTAAAATGGAAACAAAAGTGGATATCAAGCCATAACAAGGTGAGATCGATGCAGCAAAGTTAAATTATTGATTACAACAATTAGAGGTCTATTTTAGTGTTCACAATATAGATGAGGAGGGAAAAAAATTTATTTACAACAACCATTTATTTGTTCCTCCCAATGGTCACCTTATTTTTCAAACGACTATCTTGTGTTAAACCTATAAATCCATTTCTCAGCATACTCTTTTCGCGTCATTCATCTTTCTTGGTCCCTAATGATGGGTGGAGTGTCCACTCGAAACGTTGTACATTTGAAAACTTCTACATAGTTCATTTCCAGAAAATTCCTCGGAAATCAGATTTTCTTTGTCCAACTCAAATTAAAGGGCCATGCATTAACTTGGTGGGAAATCTACATGGAGACACTTAGGCTGGAGGGCGATCCACTAGTAACTAAGTGGGATTATTTCAAAACCTTCCTCAAGTCTCGATTCTACCCTATCAAGTATGTAGAGGACCAATGGATCTATTGGAATTACTTCAGGAAAAGGAAATGGAAGACTAAGTAGGAGTACACCATCAAATTCAGAAAGATGGATAGCATGTTAGGCATCTCTCCCCAAAACCCATATGTACTCCTCAAGTATCTAGGGGGTATACACAATCATTTGCGAAAGAAAGTGATGCTCTTAAAGCCTGGGATAGTTGATGAGGTATGTGTTCAAGCATGGTATCTAGAAAATATAGGCCACAAGAAAAGATGTCTAAGTGGTTCCAAACAAAAAGAGCACCAAGACGCTTCTAAGGAGGGGAAAAAGAAGTGGAAAGGGAAAGAAAAAAAGACAATAGCCACTGCACATTAATGCAAGGATCCAAGTAACCACTGTAGCGATTGCAATATCAATGGTCACAATGGAGAAAAGTGTTGGAAACTACATCTTGATTTGATCCCTAAGAATCGTAAGAAGGATGCTAAGAATAAGAACCTTCTAGCCACATATTCAAGCAATCAAGTAGAGAGCAGCTCAAATGTGGATGAAAATATTGTGTGCACTTCATTACAGAAGGAGGTGAATCTAAGTATCCTTCATCAAAAGGAAGAGAATGAGATGACAAAACTCTTCCATATCAAGATCCAGATCAAGAAGAGCAAGGTAGATGCTATATTTGATTCCAGTTCATACAAAAATCTCATAGCAACCGATCTAGTCAATAACCTTAAGTTGGAGGTTCATGATCATCATAGCCCATATCCATTGGGTTGAGTTAAAAAAGATGCAAAGATCAAGATCACGAAACAGTGTAATATCAATTTTGTTGTAAGTGCATATTTTATTAATGAAGTGGAGTTAGATGTAGTACCCCTTGACGTGTGTGGAGTAGTGTTTGGAAGCCCCTACATGTATATCATGGATGCAATAATTGTGAGGATAGAAAAATAGTATCACCTAATCAAGGATCGAAAGTCTTTCATCATCAATGCACATAAAGGTAAATCTAAGATCTCACTGGTAAGTGCCAACCAAGCCAAAATTTTGATTAGTTCAATTAAGAAGTATGTTTGTGTTTCTCATGAGAGAAAAATTCAGGTGATTATTCGGTAAGAGAAAAAGCATCCTTGGGGAGATGTACTAAAGAGAAAAAACATTACTTGGAGGATTTGCTACATGCATACAAAGAAGTGTTCCAGGAGAATAAAGGGACACTACCTAAGAGGGAAGTGGAGCATGAGAAATAATTGTTTCCTGACTCCTTGTTACCCAATATTGGATTGTATAGACAATCCGATCTGGAAGCAGATGAAGTGAAGAAACAATTGCAGTAACTACTTGAATAGGGAGTAATTCGACCAAGCACCTCACCTTGTAGGTCACTTATTATCATAGTACCCCAAGAATGATGGGACTTGGTGGATGTGTATCGACTATAGATCTTTGAACAAGATTACATTCAAGAATCAATACCCTCTGACTAGGATTGATGATTTGTTAGACCAATTACATATCATGTCAACTACTTCAACAAGTTGATCTCAAATTAGGATTCCATTAGGTATGTGTCAAAGAACAAGACACCTAAAATACCACCTTCAAGGCAAGGCAAGGTTTGTATGAATGGTTGGTCATGCCATTTATTTTATGTAATGCACCAACTCCATTTATGAGATTGATGAATGATGTATTGCTCCCATATTTAGATTCATTTGTTATAGTGTCTTTGGATGATATATTGGTTTATAGCTCTACCTGGGAGGAGCGCATCTCACATCTCATGCAGGTGTTAGAGACTTTGAAAAAACACTAGATGTTGGTTAATCTCAAGAAATGTGAGTTTCCTCAATAGTCAATGGTGTTTTTGTGGTATGTGATTGGTAGAGGGGAGCTCAAGATAGATCCCGCAAAGATGGAGGCCATCATAAAATGGCCAGTTCATACTAATGTCACTGAAGTTAGGATCTTTGTTGGGGAAACACAGTACCTATGAAATTTCATAGCATCATTTTCAGTGGTAGTTGCACCACTCCACACCATAACAATGAACAATAAGAGTTTCCAGTGTAGAAAAAATCAACAAAAATATTTTGGTGAGCTAAAATAAAAGATTGATAAAGCACCATTTCTCGCATTGCCTAACTTGCAGAATCCTTTTATAGATGCAAGTGGGTATGATACTGGAGCATTTTTTATGCAAGGAGGTAAGCTGGTATGCTATCATTATGAAATGTTTCATGGGGGAGTCTTAAACTACATACCTATGATCAAGAACTCTATGTCATGGTTCAAATTGTTAATACGTGGAATCACTATCTAATGGAAAAGGAGACCATTATCCATATAGATCACCATCCAATGTAGTACTTGCGAGCTCAAAGTAAGCTTCAACAAACTAGACATTACAAGTGGATGAGGGTTTTGCAACAATTTTGTCCAATCATCAAGTATAAGAAAGGAAGAACTAATAAGTTGACATAAATGATTTGAAGGCCACCCACATCCAAGATTACAACTATGGGAACTCTTATGCACATGGATCCTTTTACCCATGATGCATACAAAGAAGCATACATAGAAAACGAGGACTTCAAGGGGGTGTTTTAGTAGTTGCATGGCCAAATTCAAGCAGAAAAAGGTGACAATAAAGCTAACTATCATCTTGTCCATAATGGATTACTCTATAAGTTAGACAAGCTTTGTGTTTATAAAGGTGAAAGGTTGTATCTTATCAAAGAGGCTCACACCTCCAAAGTTGCAAGACGTTTTGGTGTTGGGAAGAAAATTGCTAACTTACAAAGGTATGTGTATTGGCCCAGAATACAAGATGTAGTATTGTATATTAGAGTATGCATACTTTGTTGTACCAGTAAGACCAATATTATTAGAAAGCAAGGTATATACCATCTCTTTCCTATACCCACTCGACCTTGGGAAATCATTTCCATCGATTTTTTGGGAAGTTTACCAACAACTAGTAAGTGGCATGACTATTTATTTATGGTAGTTGACAAGTTCAGTGAGATGTGCATTCTTGTGCCTTTTAAAAAGACCATCAAAGAACAAGAAGCACCAAACATGTTCTTTGAATAGGACTGGGTGCACTTTCAGATACCAAGGAGCATCATCTCAAACAAGGATACTGTATTTCCCAGTTACTTTTAGACTTCACTTTGGGAGAAGATGGGCACTAAGTTGAAGAGATATACAAACAAACAAATGGGAAGATATAAGTATTCAATAGGGATTTGGTGCAACCTTTTAGGGGTTACAATCAAAAGCATCTGAACACCTGGGATACAAATATAATTTATATCCATCACTCTTATAACAAAGTAGTCAACACTTCTACTAGTAAGTCCCCTTTTGAAACTTGCTTTGGGTGTTTTTTGCCTTCACCCTTGGATGTTGTATATGGAAAACAAGGAGCAGTGAGGGAATAAATCACAGGAGAATAATTGAAATAATAGAAATTTGTTGAAAAGATTAGATAGATCCATTTCCAAGTACAGGAAACGTTGAATAAGTCACGGGAAAAGTATAAGGCTAGACATGAAAACAAAACTGAGAAGTCATTCAAAGTTAGAGACAAGGTTTGGTTATAGTTGAATAAGGAAATATCACATGGTACTGGTAAGAAGATCAAGGCTCTACAATATGACCATTTTGAGGTATTGGAGAAGGTGGGAGATAATTCCTATGGACTCAATCTACCCCGATACATGTGCATTTACTTAGTAGTGAATGTGGAGAATTTGAAACTCTATGAGCCTTCCATGTCGGATCAAGAGGAGGAGTAGGTCCTACCTATCGTAGAGGAATTAACACTATTTTCTTAGGCAAAGTTGACAAAAGACACAATTTTGCATAGGAATTATAGAACTACAAAACAAGGGTAGCATGACCTTTGGTAGATTGGGTTGAAAGCACAACTTCCAGGAAAAGAAAAATGGTACTCCGGAGAGAAGGTCGAGGAAAACTTTTCTCACCTAATTCAGTAAATATTTTAGAGACAAAACACCTCCTTAAATGGGGAGGTATGATCTGGATTGGATCATCATATAATTTTTCATCTACCGTTGGTAATTTCTATGTGGAAAATTGGAGGAATCATCTTGTAAAGTTATTTTAGCATAGGTCTCAGTTTGCAAAGTTAGATCTAAAACCTTCTAGAGTCATTTTGAGGCAGTAAATGACATTTTTTGGTCCAAAAACTATGAGGGCACTCTCGACAATGTTCTACACACTGAGACCTTTCCAATGATGAAGAATCACCTCAATCGAAGCTCATCCTGCAAGTTGAATTACCTTATTGACCACCATGGTATGAGTGGATGCAACATCAACCCCCATTACTCAAACGTGTGGGGCTATCCACGTGTGTATTTTCAAGAATATTCTAGAAGGTCCAAACCTTATGATCACTAATTGAGGGTTGAGGAAGTCAAAACCATAACCCTCGATGGCTCTCAGGCTATGTTAAATACCGAGTGTCTAAGAGGAGAAGAGGTTCCATTCTTTAGAATTGTACTTGTTCCATAGTTGAGAAAAAAAATCTAGGAGTGGTATTTTGAAAGCATAAAAGAGATGGAGGAATATTTTGTAGTATCCTATCAAGCCATAAAGTCATAGGAAACTCCATAGTGAGTGCCCATTCCATTGTATGTGTATTTTGATAACTGAAGAAAAGATAGAAGAGTAGAGGCCTCACCTTCGAGCTGGGTTGTCCCCTGTATTGGGTGTCCTAGGGTAAATCTTGTGTTTATTTGCATGGATGTTGTTTTTTCATTTATTTTGGTATTTAAGTTATTTTCTATAAAAATAGAGCAATACACTAGAGATAACAAATCTGAGACCTAAGGAAATAAACTTGTATAATAAATATTTCAACATATTATAAGATCTATTATGACTAATTGTTCCAGTGGAATATCCACGTCTCACAAATCAGATGGTAGTCATTGTGATTGTGTGTTGTTCATTTATTCTCCATTTTGTACATTTTGGGATGTTGAGTCAATAATTTGTAAATGTTCTTATTACATATCAGTAAATATGTAAATATTTGATATTTTATTGAAAAAAGAGCATGTATGCATCAATGTTTTGATTGATTATGGTGTCAACCATCTTTTGTCTACCTATGTGTAATATCAACCAATATGTGATAGAGGTATAAAGTGTATAGATTCAACCTATGTTATTATCAAGGTTATGTTTGTTACAAATTCTACATTAATATCAATGGTTTATGTCACCACATTACATGTTAATAGCATTTAAGTAATGATTTTGGTGTTTCCATATCACTCTTTTGAAACTATTTATGCATTGTCTTTGAATTTTATTGTTGTTGGGTATGGTTTTAGGGGTTCTTATAATCATTTGGAAGAGTGTTTATAATTAGGTTTTTTAGTCCTTTGGGCTGAGGGACTTATAGTAATCGATTTTCATTTGAATTTTATTGTTGTTGGATATGGTTTTAGGGGTTCTTATAATCATTTGGAAGAGTATTTATAATTAGGTTTTTTTAATCCCTTTGTACTCAAGGACTTACAGGGACTTATAGTAATCGATTTTCACTATTTCTATTAACTTGACACATAAATAAATGTATTATAATTATTTTAACTAAAATTTTCGACAAATTATGCAATTTAGGTGATTTATTAATCTAAGTTTTAGGTTTGTTTTAGGTTTTACCTCTTATTTGGCCTCTTCCCGAGGCATAGGGAAAAAATAACTTAGTTTATCAGTATATGTTTGTCTACTCATTATTTCTATTAACTTGGCACATAAATCAATGCATTATAATTATTTTAACCAAAATTTTCGATAAATCATGCAATTTAGATGGTTTATTAACCTAAATTTTAGGTTCTACCTCTTATTTTGCCTCTTCCCGCCTCTTCCCGAGGCATAGGGAAAAAATAACTTAGTTTATCAGTATATGTTTGTGTACTCATTTTTCACAAACCAGGTAATGCTAGAAATTAATCTAGCATTACTTCTTAGCATTTAATGTTTGCTACAATTGATAGCCCATAGTGCATTTACAAAATCCTTGCTCGCCATGTGTTGCATCGCCATGATGCCATTGCACCGCCCTGATGCCGGCCATGCGGCCATGTGTTGCACCGCCCTAATTTCAACTCTGCTGGAGGTGGCAGCCTTTGCTTTCGTTCAACAACTCATTTAGGCTTCTTGTGGCTTTTCTACTGGATAAATCTAAAACTATTCTGAACCATTGCTCAGGGAAAGAAATTTGTTTCCAGTGACAAAAAAAAATTACACCCTACTTACCTCATTTTTTATTCTTCCCTTCTTGCAGGTAGAAGGTATCAAAGAAGGCCCCTGAAATAACCCATGTTCTCTAAGCCATGACCTGTATTTGCTGGGCACTTTCGCTTCCTTCGCCAAAAGCAGAGTGTTTGCAAGCTGGTCGGACTGCAGGGGCAAAGCAATCATGGGAACCCCTGCCGCCACGCTTTCCTGAACCGAATTCCATCCGCAGTGGGTGATAAAATCCCGGTAGCTTCTTGTGCCAAAATCGCCGCCTACGGTGCCACCCGGTCTCTATCAGGCACCACCCTTCCAGTCGCCGCTCATAGCCTTCCTGCAGCAACTCTGCTTTTCCACTCCAGCAACGAACCACCCTTGGAGAGACTTGACTCTGGCGGCCGCATCACCCATAGAAGCGGCTGCCTGCTCGCTTCCAGACCTAGTGCCAGCTTGGTAACCTGCGCCAGAGAAATATAGTGTTGTGAGCATTCATTAGAAGAATCTTAATGCCAGTTAGGAAATTTTTTAACCCCAAGAGGGTTTTCTCCGTTTATAAATCCGCATGTTCAATTTCTATTGTGGATTAGTTGTGCTTGATGTTGTGTTTTTACTGTCAACAGTTGACTTTCCCACAGAAAAATAGCAGTCTGCAGCGGAGCAGTTTTGCCATGTTCTCTTTTGCTTACTGTAGTAAAGCACTTTGCTCAAAACGCTACTAGCTGTAACAGATGTTTTGGACACAGAACAGGGGACTGACTTTAGTCTTTTGGAATCAAACTTCTGGTTACTCTAAGCCCATTTTGATAGTTCTGTTCTGTGACCCTAAATAGCAGGCATTGAAAACAGGGAAAATGGCAAAGACCTTCGTAATATCAGCAATTCCACCCCAGTATATTCAGAAAATAAATCTCCAGATAATGTTTCGGATCAACCTATCTGTTTATGTAAAAATCAATGATTAAAATGCTAGTTTTAAAAATGCAAGCAAAGTAAATATGTTATGTGATAAATATATTTTCATTATTTTTCGGGGAAGTTGCTTTGAGAACTCGCTATGATATTAAAAGTGTGCCGCGATGGAGAGCTTGGAACCAACAAACACGCTTTGTGGCTGGATCACAATGAGAAGAAATAGTGACGGT
>ML782114.1:118898-161108 GCA_009831015.1 Picea engelmannii | reverse complement strand
TGCAAGTGAACAAACTATCATGAAATGCAAATGGTATAATACATGGAAATATGCCTACCTACCTATACTTACCTGTGGAGTCAAGTTATCCCATCCTGGTGGGGTTTGAGGAGGTGCCCACTGACGGGCACTGTGTGCCTTCTTCCCTCCAGTGTAGACAGGTAATAGGAGTCATTAACTGACTTTCTTCCAACCTTAAAAGGGCCAAGCCAAAAATGATTGTTTTCTTTGATATTAGTAGGCTTCCCTTTATTAGCATCCCACATCCAAACCATGTCTCTCTCCTTGTACTCTCTAAATTTGAAATTAGTTGTTCCTTGAATAACCCTGGAGTATTGTGTAGAGGGAGGTGGGTGGGACTCTGCTATAAAGATTTCCTGCTGTGAAGGATGGATTCGTACATCATCTTCCACCTTCTTTAGTATTTTCACAGTCTCTGTTTCCTGAGCTTTGAGCTTGTCCATGAGTTGTTGGTATTCTTCTTTCATGGGCCATTTAATTAGATTCAAATTTTCCTCTTTTGCAAAAGGCGTATCTTCTAGAGAATATCTATAAGGAGTCGACCTGGTTTTGTCACGTGCCTTTTCATCTTTGATGGAATCACTGGACTTTTGCTCATAAGTTGTTGTTACAAGTACATTCTGGATACGACCAATAGTTCCATCTTTCAATGGTCCATCTAATCCTTGGAAAAAGTTGTCAAATCGTTCTTTCATAGATGGTACCTTGATGACTTCTCTCAAAGGGATGGTTATAGACATCTTGGATAATGCCCCTTCAAGGTCAAAATTCAGGTTAACCCTTTCAGTATTGGATGTTTTAGGAAAGATTACATCCACAGGTGGATTTTTTGTCTGGTCAGTGGAAGGATGGTCCAACTTCTTCCTTCTATACACCTGGAACTCTTGTTTCTTTAGCTTTTCTTTTGATTCCTGGTCTAGTTTGTTTATTACCGTCATCCTGGCTGACCTGACTGCTTCTTTCATGGCCTCTTGATGCTCTTCAGCGGTGATATTTATTTGAGGGCCTTCTATGAAGTGATCTATATTGTTTATTTGTTGATGGTCACCACTATTGTAAGGACACTCATGTTCCGAATGTGCCTCACTGCATTGAAAACACCAAGGATTTTCATCCACAATGACAGTGTTTGGAAATTCTATGTCTTTGAAAATGTCTTCGTTCCATTCAATGAAATTACTTACTCTTTGTACTAGATAGCCATCTTCATCCAAATCTTCAGAGATATTAGAGGCATCGTCAGAATAATCACCCTAATCTGTGTCCTTTTATGTCAAGGGAAAAGTGGGGCAATCTTGAAACGAGTAAGGATCCACTGAAAAGGGTGTTTGTTCATCTTTCTCAGAATGAATGTTTTGCAATAATGTGGGAATCCCCTTAAAAGGAAATTGGTCATCTGAGTCCTGCTTTTTTAGAAAAGAAATTTCTAACATTTCACAAATCCTTTTAACCCTTTGCAGGATACAAGACATACTAGTGCTTGGATCATTTTCTTCAGACTTATCGGCTTCACTCATATCTTGATATTCCAACATCGGTGTGTCCAATGCAAACAAGGCATATTCAAAGTTAGATTTTTTGTGAGTGGCCATGCCCAAATCCTCGGATGTCTTATGTTGTATCGAGGCATTCAGAACATTGTTTGTATTTGAGAAAGTTGTGTTCCGTTTCCTTTTGGGAGGCATGAGTTTTACTTCAAGAATTTCTAGGGACTTAGGCTCAGATTTGGGGACATCCTCATTACTAGATTCCTTGGGGTCATTATTGTGCAAGAGATTAACTTGATTGATGTAGTCTTCGAACTCAAGGTTCTGCTCAATCTGGCAAGCAAAGTTTTGTGCTTCTTCTAGAGTCGAGGGTGACCGATCTTTGAGAGTAAATTGCAAAACTCCTTCCAACGAGTTCAAGTAGTGTTGGAGGACAACTTCTTCTGAGAAACTAGGCCTGATCTTCTTGAATAAAAGGTTGAAACTATCATTTAAATTCCTAATTCCCTCGCTAGAGGCTTTGCAAATATTAGTGTATTGAGAGTAAAGGGAATCCATGCTTTCTTTTTCACACCAATCTTTCTGGAAGGCTTGTTCAATATCTTCAGGGGTTTTGATGCTTTCTTTCAGGAGTTTGTTAATCCATCTTCTGGCACTTCCGTTGAGTGAGCTCACAAAGAGCCTTAAAAAGACATCAGGGTGTTCTTGTCCAGATTGGTGAAACTGGAATTCATCACAGAAGTTGGTCCAATGAGAGTTGCCATAGGATCCATCTTCCCTTGAAAAATTAGGTATCTAGGATTCGACCTTCTTGGGTAGATCATGTAACCCCCCTTGGGTGTTAGGTAAGATTAAAGGACCAAAGAGTTCTTTATGAGACCATTTGGGAGAACTTACAGGGGTGACAGGATTTGTGGAGGTCATAGTAGTATATGAAGGTATATATTGATGCCCACTACGAGTCGTCATTAGCTATTTGTGGAGTCGCCAGATGATTTGCTTGAAATCATCAAATGAAAGGGAAAACACCCTAGTGGAGTCACCAGGTAAGCTTGTAAGATAAGGCTCTGAGGCAAGGTTTACCGAAAAGGTTTGTCGTCTGAGGAGAATTAACTCAGTGTTCCCCGGCAATGATGCCAAAATGTTATCGCACAATTTGTAGTTTAGGTCATAGGCTAAAGGATAGAGATCAAACTGGCGTAACAGGAACCTTCCCCACCCAATGTCACCTCGATGGGGAGGTTCTTTCTGTTTAGGGAGGTTAGCCCAGGGGAGACGTCCCTGGTAACCTGGGGTTTGAAGAGGCAGAAAGTGTAAGGTCAAGTTTTAGAGTTCCCTCCTCACAGGTTACTACCAATGTCATACAATCCGGCTAATCAGCCAATAAATGAAGTGTATGCCCTATTGAAAACACCTGCCCGGAACAAGACAACATCAACACAATATATATATGCAGGATATAACTCAAAGGGTTAGTACTTCATTAACTATCTGATATTATTAATAAGCAATGTACTGCAATAGATGTAAAATGAATTCAATGTTTTGTCAATTAGCTATGAAAGACCATCAATTCATCAATATCCAAGGAGATGACTAAGCCAACAATGTATCCAATCAACAATTTGCTCAATAAATTCTTAAAATCATCATTTAATTGCTTATATCCAACTTTTGTTGCGTCAAGATGAAATATCCAACTGTGACATCAACCCTGCTTAGGTTAGTTTTTTAGTTAGGGTTTCAAGTTTTAAGTTTTGAAAGTAGTTTTTGTACACTATAACTTCAACGTTGGAGGTCAAATATCAGTGCCTTAGGGTATGTGGAGTCAAATAAGAAAGAGGGCACAAGATTTTGAAAGGATGATGATTTAAAGACTAGAAGGTAGGGTTCTATGGTGTTGCAAAGGCAGGGCCCTAGAATCAAAACCCTAGGGGAAAGAGGCTCGCTCCGGTGTTGCTTAAGCAAGGCCTCACGCTCTTTCCTCCTTTAGATTTACTTGGCAAAGCAGCTAACATAAAGAATAAGTCTAAGGGAGAAAGTGTTGTAAAGACAAGGCTTTCAAAACCTAGAAGATGAAAACCCTAGGTGTAGATAACCTAGGCCTAGGACGTCACCCTCTTTCAACCTATAAACTTCAATGCTAGCTCAAGGGAAGAAGCAAGATAAGTGTAGCAAAGGCTAGGCTTAATCTCTTTCCTTCAATGGCTGAAAAAATCTCTCTCTAAGGGGACATGTAACAATTACCTACTTGTGTGATTGTTACCTAGGGTTTTAAATCAGCAATATTATAAGCAAATGAAAGAAATTACACCTACAACCATTCAATTAAGAAGTTTTGCAAGAAAATTCACTTACATGTCATGAAGAAAAGCATAAGCAAACCCTAGTTGTAAACCTTCCTTGAGATAAATGCCATAAAATGCCAAAAATATCCTTCCAATATCAAGTGTGCCTCACTTATGCAACAAATATACCCAAGAAGGGTGCAAAAATCAGACCTCACAAGTGTGAGTGAAATGTCTTATGTCAAAATGAGGGAAAACATCCTCAATTTATATCATCTCATGACCTTTAATTACTAATTAGGTCATTAAAATAGCCGACAAGGCTAACAACTAAAAATCATATTGTTTTACATTAAACTACTAAAAGCAAACCCTAAATGAGTAATAAGCAAGATGTCTAGACCCTTTGAGGGAGACATTGTCCCCTTTTAGGGAAAAACATAGCACTAAATGACAAACGTTGGCCCTCTCTGGGCCTCCAAACTCTGCCACACATGCCAAAATGCTCTGTCAAGGAGCCATACACTGGAGGTGACGTCAAGGGCTCCTAGATGACGTCGTGGGCCATCAGAGTGACACGTTCCACCTGCAATGGGTCAACCCCCTAGGGCTGGGCTCATCCAAGGCGTCCTGGATGAAAATATCCTTCTTCTTCTCTCATGCAAAGGCTCAATCAATCACTGTCCTGTCTCTGCCCCTGATGAGATCCCAACAACCATTTGATGGGCTCTTCAGCCCCATGGAGGTTCGAACTAATCATCTCCCCATGTGTACCGGTCCACTTGGTACCTGTTCGTCGGGCATGGTCTTGCACATCAAAAACTTCGCCCTCCATGGGCTCATTAGTCCTAGGGATCATAGCAATTCCAATCATATCTCATCATTAATTTTATCAAATGCATGCATAAAACCCATAGCATATCATCCAATAGCTCAAAGACATTACAATGACCTACTATACAAAGCTGAAGAAAAAGACAAAATGCCCTATTGGGCTAGCATCCATAAGAAAAGGAAAGTTTCCAGAGGATATCATCCAAGCCATGTATTACGAGGTGGTGTGGTCTAAGGATGTTTAGACATAGTGAAAGACAGGGGTGATATTATTCGTGGGTGCCTTTGCAGGAGGCGAGATGTACCTGTCATGGATGCAATTCTTTCCAAGCCCTTTATTGCCTTTATTCTTTTTTTTCTTTATTACTTTTTCTTTCCTTTTATTTCAAGGTCTAACTAGAGGACATTGCCTTGGCGTGGTGACCAGAGCTGACAGTGTTACCCTAAGTACTTTCGCAGAGATGATAAGTTTGGCTAGTGATGAGACCCCCTTTCCCTTGGCCATGCAACCAAAGGTCATTGACCTGGCGTGGAAACCAAATAATGGCAATGTCATACCGCTAGGAACTTATGAACATAATGGGTTGGCTCGTGATGAGACCCCCCATCCTCTTAGCTAGGTCTTGTTTTTTCTATTATGTTTCTTTGGGTCCCTCTTGTTTCTTACCGAGAGGCTATTTATTGCCTTCTCGGGGACCCTTGAGCGAGGCATCTCTAGGTTTTATTTTTATGGCTTTTATCTCTTACCAGCTTCTTTTACCCCCTTCTTCCCACGGGATAAGGTGTAACCCCAAAAATAGGTCATCCTAATGTCCAGACTAGAGGAATGGGATAGATGAATGGGAGATAAGATGTAAATGTGATAAAATTATGGGAGCAGATGATGGCTCTTCAAGATCCCCCCTAGTAGCAAACCAAAACCTATGGGTACAAGCTTTCCAGGGTACCCCATCAATCCCCCCAACCATGGTCAAGTGGATTAGTGTAAGATCCAGTCAGTTGTCAGAAATGAAAGGAATCTGATGCATATATCTGAAAGTTATAATGATCAAATATGACACATACCATGATACTTCGACCAATTACCTCATGGAGCAAGAGTCTTCTCCGATACAATTCCAAGCCGAAGGTGATGGATGTTGTTGCTACTGACAGGACAAGTCTGATGAAGAAGAATAAAGATGGGCCCTCCAGGGCCATGCTCAGGTCAATCCTGTTCTCGGTACTCCATGTCTAGGACCTGTGGGCCTCGAAACATGATCTCCTAGTTATCCCTAGAAATTGGGGATAACAGGGGGAAAAGGGGAAATGATTGTTTTGTTACATATGCTAATTAAAAATTTATTAATTAAATAGAAAAAAGGGGAAAAAGGTAATTTTCTACACTTGCCAATTTGAGTTTAAATGAAAAGGGAAAGAGGGAAATTTAAAAGAATTAGAAAACTAAGGAAAAAGGAGGAAACATAAAGAGAAAGGGAAACATAAGGAAAAAGGAGAATGACTAGCTTAGTAAGGTATCTTGCATTTAAGAACTTTCTAAATCGAACTCAACTAGTAAATTAGTAAGGGGGTAAGTCATTAAAATGTGTAAGGGAATATGGGGACACCTAGGAGCGATTCTAGGAATGCTTTTAGGTGGGTGAGGGAAATAGAAGTAATTAATTAATTAATGAAATTAATTTATGGTGCAATGAAGGGGATGGGTGACACTTGTACGGGGAGGATTTTTATGAATTAAGTTATTGAACAATAAATTAAATGGGAATTTGAGAAAGAAAATGACGTAGAAACTCTATATAAAGGAGGGAGGAGGAGGATGATAGATCTGTTCTGTGATGCGTAACATTACGTTGCAGAAATTTAGACTTGACTGGCTTAGCTTGTGGGAGTTGGGATACCCATCTCGGTGAGGAGTGGTAGCTTAGCCTTGCGAGGCAAGCTGGGAGCTAGTTGTTCTCTAGTTTAGTGTGTGTGGCCCCTTTGTGGCTCTGGGGGCTAACGGGGAAGAAGAGTACCCCTAGCATTGGCTGGGAGGTACCAGTGAAGTCGCATCGGTTGGCAAGCGGTAGCTGCATGGAGCGCGCGGGACAACGATTTAGATTTGACGACTTGGGCTATGGTACGCTTACTTAATTCTGCATGGTAGATTATTATTATACCTTACGCTTTCATTTCTATATTTTTAATTGGGTAAAGAAAATGTTTGACTCGACATTTCAAATGAGAACTTAAATTTCCCCATAGTCTTAAGATCGTTGCTTGACTTGATTCCCTTGAAATTCGATCCCTACATGTTGTGACTATCATTTGGTTTGTTGATTATTGTGAAGAGTTGTGCTTTTCGTCCTCATCCCTAGTCCATCAGTCCATGCCTGAGCAGTCGGCCAGGACCCGAATCGACGATCATCACTTCGGTGCACAACAACCTATAGATTCTAATGCCCTTCTTTTATGTGCGTGGATGATGAGCGAAGGATGTGTTTTCCTAGTTGTTCACCCCTTCTTATCTCTATGTTTGATCTCCGCCTTGCTTTGGTCTCTGCATGTTATATCACCTCTATGTCTTAATCGTTCTCGACATCCGAAAACTGTGCTTAGTATTATCTGCATTTCAACACCATCAACCACGATTTTTAACTCTACGTTTTTATTTATTGAATGCGTTTTCATTGCTGGATATATTGCTCTGTGATTTCATATATTGAATGTGTTTTAATTGTTGGATATATTGTTCTGTGATTTCATATATTGGATGTGTTTTCATTTCCGGATACATTGCTCTTTGTTTTTATATATTGAATGCGTCTTCATTGCTGGATATAATTCTCTGGCGATTTTGCCTTTTTTAAGACAACAATCATTGTTTGTTTACCCGACGATTTTGGTCATTTTTTTTAACTACAATTCATTTCTTATTATATTTCGATTTGAAACTTGTTAAGACTTCCATCGTTGGTTGTTAAGACTGCGATTTTGCCATTTTTAAGACAACAGTCATTGGCGAATTTGGCTTTTTTTTTTTTTTACTGCAATTCATTTCTTATTACAATGCGATTTGACACTTGTTAAGACTGCCATCATTGCTAGTTAAGACTTCAATTTTTCCATTTTTAAGGAAACAATCATTGCTTGTTTACCTGGCGAATTTGGCCATTTTTTTTTTCTGCAATTTGTTTCTTATTACATTGTGATTTGATACTTGTTAAGACTGCCATCGTTGCTGGTTAAGACTGCAATTTTTTCATTTTTAAGACAACAGTCATTGCTTGTTTACCTGGCGAATTTGGTCATTTTTTTTACTACAATCCATTTCTTATTACATGTCAATTTGAATCTTGTTAATACTACCATCGTTGTTGGTTAAGACTGCGATTTTGCCAATTGTTACCTGGCAATTTTTCCAATAGCTAAGACTACGATTTGCCACTTTTTTGGACAACAATTGTTGCTTGTCACCTGGAGATTTTTCCACTTGTTAAGGCCATCGTTCGATGCTTGTTAAACCCTGCAAATTGCCATTAATCTCTGCGATTAATCTTTGCCATTTATCATTTTTAATCTCTGCGATTTTGCGTATTCATGTCTTTATTATCTCTCTGTCTTCATGTATTTATTAATCTCTGTGACTTGCTACTTATCTCTGCGTCTTCGTGGTGATTTTTGTCTGGAGGTGGAAACCAATTTATCTCTACGTCTTCATGTCTTTTTTCCAGCCTTGTCATTTGACCAACTCTGCGCTTTGCCGGTACTTGATTGCGATTTGATTTCTCTGAAAACGTTTGGCGCATAGTTGGATTCAACGACTTTTCTTGTAATTTATAACTTGATTTATATGTCATGGTTAAGCGATTGGTATAATGTGATTTTACTATATAGAGTTATCTTGTATTATTACGCAGCGATCTCCTGTTAACTTAGCATTATTACAACATGTATCATTGTTATCATTGTTAACTTAGCATGTATTATTGGGTTAGGTTATCCTTATGACAACGATAATATGGCAATTTGTTTCTAGACAACATTCTTCTGTTATTAATTAGCATTAATAATTATTGTTGTTGGATAGCATTTAAAATTGGCATTAAATCTCATTGAATAATGTCAAGGTGACAATTATTTATAAACAACAAGATAGCATTGAAATTTCATTGAATAATGTCAAATGGATTTTATTTATAACTGCATAACAGCATAAAATAGCAGTAAGGATAGCATTGAAGTGGCATTAATTATAGACATCAATCCCATTAAGGATTAGCCCTTTAGACAATAATGTCGATTATTTTTATAAGCGGCGTGGATCACCTTTTAAATGTTTAGTAGTTCACTTATTTTAATGGATAGTTTATAATTTTTTATAAGCGTATTTGATTTGGTTAAGTGCCTTTCTTAGGGAGCATTATGATAACATTTATGACCTTAGTAGCTTGGTAACAGTTTGACCTTCGCACTTAGACATCTAGCTTATTAGTTAGTGGATGGGTTGTTGGTGAAGTCGGGTATTATCTTGAGCTTTTCCTTTGATTGTAGTCATCTTGCGTCTGGTCGACTTGTTGCTTGGGCTATGGGTGTATCCTTCTTGTCAGTATTTGTCTCCTAGCGCGTCGGAGTTATATAGAGTCATCGATCCAAATAGGATGTGTCGTGCCAAGGTTATAGTCGTGCCTTTCACCTATGGATGACATGATTCCTAATGAGGGGATCATTGCGCACCCTAAGGGATAGAGGCGAAGGATAATTTGACCGAGTTTTGTGCCTTTCGCATGAGGGTTGTTGATCGTTGTAAGTTTTCTATTGATGCTTGGGTGGAATGCCATCATGCATTTGGCAATGCACCATCGAGGTCCTAGTTAACTGGTCGTCGAGGCTGTCATGTCGGGATGGGGATGTTGTCCCTTATCTTGTAGGTGTGGCCATGTTTGTGTCGGGCGGGTAGTCATTTCTCCTTGTTGTTTTACGCATGTTTTGCCCAACTGCTCTAGTGCCAGTGCGTGGAGTCATAGTTTCTTGTTCCCTATTTAGTGAGCATGGTGCTCATCGTCAGGTGTGTTTTCTAGTTGTAATCGTTGTTGTCATCCTATTAAAAAGAAAAAAAAAATTGCACTTTTTGCTTTGCTTGTAGTCATAACGATGGGGGCGCCGCAAACATGAGTACATTTTGTAAAAATTCAAACGTTGGCCCCTTTCACTAGTCACTAGGTGGGCTCCAAGAGGGACAAGTATTGCAAAAAATATAAAAATAATTGTGTTACACTTTTAGAAAATAAAATGGATATACACTATTTTACTGAAAACAAAATTTCCAACAATCCTTCATGTTCCCAATTTTGAGTTCATATTACCAGTGTATGAAGTGTGCAAATCACACATCTCTTTGGTGGGGAAAATTTCATAGTCATGCCTTCATTGATAAAACTCTATTATGAATTAGACCTAAAGATAAAATTGGGTCTAGCGGTGATGTAGGAATTTTTGTGGAATTTCCAATGGTATATCATATGCTTGGTTTTGACCCTCAACTGTTGAGAACAAACTTTTGCAAGATCAAAACTAGTTTCATAGTAACATTTTGGTGGTAGAGTTTCATAGTTTAAAAAGGTGGTTTTGTTGGGAATCCGAACATAAATTTAAATTTTTTAGGTTGTATCTTACCTCAAGATATTTCCGAACACATGTCAATTTCCCATTATAAGATCAACTTTGTAACATCCCTCATCTTAACTGAGGAACATTACTATACATAATACACATAAATTCAAAATTTTTCTACTAACCAAATTCATGTTGCTTACCAACTACAAATTATACACATATTTAAACATTGTGGATACCATTATTTAAATGCACCTACATCATGCTAACTAACATGAATGTTGTGTCCTCACTAAGAAAAATTGCACGTGCAATAAGATTTGTACCATGCACAAAAACTCTTTCCCAATGCACAAGATGATTTGAGCACCATGCCGAAATCTTGTTACCATTACTACTAAAATTGACTAACACATACATTTAAATGAAAAATTATGAACAATACCACAATCAAGATCATGCAATTTTCCATACTGGTTAAAAATGTAATGAAGCTAATAAATTCACCACAACAACATGTAATTCATTCTTGTGCAAAAAGTAAAACACACGGCAGTTAAACTCATAAAATAACTCATGAGAAAAGATAAACACTTATCATTTTAAAACAGTTGTGCAACAAACTACTTGGGATGGAAATTCCACCCAACCATATACTTTTTGTTTCAGATCTTAATGGAAAGCCACCCCTGAGCTAGGGCTAGGGATCCATAAATAAAGGATGTCTCTCACTGTCCACTCACAACTCAGATATACCATAATCCATTGGTATTTTCCTTCACCTATCTTGATTTCTACCATCTCTCTTCCTCTTGACCTGTCCAAGCCAAGGAATGTACGCCTTCACTACTCTCAGTCCATTGGGTGTCTCATTTTTTTATCAAGGTTTCTTTGGCACAGTTAACCTGGAATCTCACTATTGGGAACTCAATGGAACTCACTGCCTGGAGAACTACCAGGAAATAATAAAAACAATCTTGTTGTTACAATGAAACTCACAAAGGAGTTCACTCTTCAAGTCTGACAACCTAGTTCTTTAGTCTTCAGCTCCCAAACGCTTTAGAATTCACCCATCCTTCTTACTCTAGCTTCAATTATTTTTTTCCCTGTTCTCTGCTTGTTGATCATACAAAAACATGCCTACAAAATTATATGTTCTCCTCATATCAATTTCCTTTATTTCCCAAGCCAATTGACTGCTAACCCTTCCCAATGTTAATTTTACTTCAACCCCATGCTCCCAATAACTATGGGATATGAATTTTTACAACCACCGCCTTACATGAGTTTAATGAATAGGATCTCCTACACTCAATCAGAAAATTGAAGGTTGTCCCCAAATGACAATAAAATTAAGAAATATGGGTTTGGATTAATACCCATAATATTTATCCCCCTTTGACCCCTCTTATACACTCCCCTCTCTTGTGGAAAACACATCCCCCATCTCTGTCCATATCCCCTAACGACTGGTATCACATTTTTTTTAAACAAAAATACAATTTGCATATTACATCGCTTGGACATATCCACATTTCATATCTAAATTATGCATTAATTAAATTGGGGATTATAGCGGGTATGTTACATCCCCCCTCCCCTACAATTTTTCATCGTCCTCGGTGCACATAACCATGCAAAAATAGATATAAAATTTATATCACAATATTCAGAAAAGAAAAGAAAATTCTGCAATTTTTACCCTCCAACAGGAATCCCAACCAAAATCTCTTGTTTCCTCTCAACCTGTTGAACCAAGGAATATTCCCCCTTCACTACTTTCGTTCCATCAGGTTGCACCATTATTTTATCTTTGTTATCAGTGCATGTAACTAAGAATTACGAGATGTGGTTCTGGAACTCTAGTTGCCCAAAAATGGAGTCTTGCATTTTCAACTCATGTTTTCTTCAAAATTGAAAAAAAAATGTGGATATTCCTTCTACATGGTTTCTTCGTGTTCCTATGTTGCATATTCAGGACCATAGTATGTCCATTGGACCTTTACCAAGCTGATTTCTTCATTTCCTGAACACTTTGACTTTCTAGTCTAGAATGCATACTAGTTCCACCCAGAAATCCCCTTTGTTTTCCACTCAGATCATAGTCCAATAAATTATGTGGTTAGAGTCGAGAACATATTTCTTTAATAGTGACACATGAAATACATTATGCACTCTCATGGATGCAAGAAATGCTAGCAGGTATGCAACTGGCCTATCTTTTCTAAGATCTCAAAAGGCCCACAATATCTTGCTACCAACTTTGGGCAACAACTCAATATTAGCGAACTTATTTTCACTTTCACTTTTATAAATACATGTTCTCCCACTTTAAAATATTTGAAAACTTTTTTCTTGTATGCATAAATTTTCTACATGTCTTGGAAAGCATTTAAATTCTACCTAATCTTTGTCATCTGCTCTTCCATTTCCTTCAACAAATTTGGCCAATGACAACATGTTTGTTGGATTATCCCCATTTTGGCTCATTTTTAGTGAGGCTTAATACCCATTATTGTAATAAAATTCCGCTTAGTAGATATAATCCTCCCACTTTGATGGTTGGTCCATCACATGCATTTTGATCATCTCATCAATTATTCTATTGGTCCTCTCTATTTTTCCATCTGACTATGGGTGATAAGTTGTACTGAGATTTAAATTTGTTCCAAAGCCTTTGGAGAAACCTTTCAAAAAATTAGATGTGAATTTTGGATCCCTATATGAAACTATTGCCTTAGGAACCCCATGTAACCTGGCAACTTCTTTCATGTAGATCTTTGTAATACTTGTTGTCTTATGTGTAGTCTCTTCTGGAATAAAATTTCATCCTTTGTTAATTTTTCCACCACCACCATGATGGAATCATGTTGCTTCACTGTTCTAAAAATCTTTGTAATAAAATAAATTTTAACTACACATTTCCACTAAAGAATGGGAAATGGTTGTAATGGCCTAGTTGGGTGTCTATGCTTTGTCTTGACCTTATGAAACTCTAGGAATCTAGCTATATAATTAGCCACTTCTTTCTTCATTCCTAGCCAAAAGTGTTGGCTTATTACAGGTGCAATTTATTTTTGATAACCTGGGTGCCCAACATATGGTACATTTTGCATTTCCCTTAACAATGTATTTTTCAGCTGACCTGAATTTGGCACATATATTTTCCCTCTGTACATAAGGATTCCATCCTCTTTCAACTCATAATTTTTAAATTTTTGTTGTAAATTACCTTGTTGTATGTTTCTTTTATCTGTAAATATTATTGATCTGAGTTTTCTACATCTAAAATTATGTATTTTAAATAAGATTTGTACATGCTAATGGTTGTAGCATGCATCTTGTGTGATATTCTACCGAGTGCATCAACCACTTTGTCTTCTTTTCCTTTGATATGTTTAATTCAAAGTCATATTCACTCAAAAATTTGAGCCATCTAGTTGGTCTGGAATTGTCCAAACAAATGTTTCAGACCATAGTGGTATGTTCTTCACTCAAATATTTGACCCATGAGGTAATGCCTCCACATTTTTAGTGCATGTACAATTACTTCTAATTCCAAGTCATGTGTAGCATAATTCCTCCCATGATCTATTAGTTTTCGGGACTCATAGCACACCACATGATATTTTTGAGTGAGGACTCCACCAATCTCTTCCTTTCACACATTCATGCACACTAAAAAATATTCATCTGTATCTACAATATTCAATATTGGCGCACTTGTAAAAATGTTTTTCTACTATTGAAAGCTCTTTGCACTCTTGCAAGTCCATTCAAATTTCACTCCCTTATTTTGCAAAAAAGTGATTAGGATTGACATGTTTGAAAATCCTTTTATGAATCTTCAATAATAACCAGAAAGACCCGTGAATTATCTGACCTCTATCACATTTCTTGGTGTTGGCCATCCTCTGATGGCCTCTATCTTCTCGGGGTCAATTTTTATCTCATATGTTGAAATAATATGTCCCAAGTAGTGAATCGTCTTTTGATAAAATATGCACTTACTTAGCTTGGCATACAATTTATGATCTCTTAAAAATTGCATAACCATTCTTAAATTTTGTTCATGTTCCTATTCTATCTTTGAGTTGATGAGCATATGATCTAGGAACACAATCACGAACTTGTCCAATTACTCCCTAAACACTCCATTCATTAGAAACATGAAAACAACTTGGGCATTTGATAAACCAAATGGCACTACCATAAATTCATAATGCCCATATCATATCCCAAACATTGTCTTCCTCATATATTATTCCTTTATCCTCACTTCATGATAACATGATATCAAGTCAATCTTGGAAAATATTATTTCACCTTTTGGCTCATCAAATAAATCATCAATCCTCGACAAAGGATATATATTCTTTATGGTGACCATATTCATCTATTTGAAATCGATATATAGCATTAAGGTTCTATCTTTCTTCTTCACAAAAAGAACCGGGGCACCCCAAGGTGACACACTTAGGCATATATACCCCTTCTTTAATAGCTCTTCAAGTTGCATCTACAACTCTTTCAGTTATGGTGTGCCCATTCAGAAAGGTGTTTTGGACACTGGGGTGGCTCCCATCACAAAATCAATAGAGAAATAAATGTCTCTCTTTGGTGAAAGTCCTAGTATTTCCCCAAAAACATATTCAAAATCCATCAAGATTGCATGGTCTTCAATGCTTATCATTTTATCTCTAGTTGCCTCTTCCATATGGGCTACAAAAAAATTCCATCCCTTCCTGAAACTCTTTTTCAGCTACATGGATGAAATTTCTCTAATAATTATAGTTCTCGAAATGTCTTGTATTTTTCCTTGCTTCACGCCCTCATCAAGGTAAGTGATTTTCATGTTGTAACAATCTAGGACTGCATGGTGTTTCTCCAACCAATCCATGCCAATTAGACAATCATATGAACTCAATGGTATGATGTTCACATCTACCCTTGCATTGGTTCCATTCATGTATATTGGGAAATCTTTAACCAACTCATTTATTTTCCTCTTATCCCTTATGGCCAACTTCCACTTCGATCATGGGGAATTGATATTTTGCTTTCTTGTTGTCCAAAATTGCATAAATCCTTGGCATGTTTCCCCCCATGTATTCATTTTTTTCAGCCTCCTGAATGTTTTGGTAAATGCTCATTCTTTCACCTTTGTGAGGGAAGTCCCTATACAAGTGATTTCCCTCACATCCCCATCATTGTACATGTTGCTACCTTGGCCTTTTCCCAAATGAATCTACCATCCTGGGCTCATTTTGGGTTGATTGTCCTTGTTGATTTGCTTGTGATTTTTTCTTGAAAAAGGGTGGCTTAAAACCTTTCTTCCTTTGATCCCTCTTTTCTTTCATCTTGTCATTCCAAAAAATGGCCTTACTTCGCTCTACTCATAAAGAAGATTTGCTCTCCTTATGGTCTCCTCCAAAGTCCTAAGGTTATCACATTGTATCTTGTCACTGTAGAAGGATGGTAACCCACTTAGAAACCTTCGTGTTTTGACTTTATGAAGCTCACATACTTCAAAAAATCAAAGAACCTCTTCTCATATTCATCCATTGTCATGCTTCCCAAATTTAGTTCAAAGAACTATTTCATATTCCTCACATAGTATTGCTTGAAAAAATATTTCTCTTAGAAATATCCTTTGAACCTCCTCCATGATACCTTCCTCTCATTGAGATGTTTAGCTTGCTTAAGTTGATCCTTCCAAATGGTTGCATTTCCTTGCAGTGGTAGGTTGCAATTCTTTTTTATACCTATTGGCAGCCATATTAATCTCTATCTTTTTCTTTACAAGCTGCCTACACAAGGTTCTTGAACCCTCATTACTCATTGCAACTTTTTTAAACGACACCATTATCTTTCGATTTTGCATACCTGCTTTTCGTTTTCGTTTTCACGACTGCAAGCGTGAAAACCCATAGTTGGAATTCATGTTGATTACATCAAAATGATCATTCGATTTATCATGAACCTACTTGTTTATGTGGTTATAACTCTTTGACCTCAAACACACCACTGGTCACATATTTATCAAAAACACCAAATATTTATGCTTTTGACTATTGTTAATATGGTGTCAATTTACATAAATTTTTGACGCAATGGTTTGATTGAACATATTGATTTTTGGGTCACATCGTGGTTATGTGGTAATTCATTTGGATATGCGTTGTTGATTTGAATGTACCATTACACAAAGGCACCATTGGTTGTACAACCCGACATGATATTCTTGCATGGTCCCAATCTACTCCACCATCCTCGCACGCATAAGCATTAACGCTCTGCCATGCACTTCAGATTGTATTTGCATTGTGTTGGGGAAGCTTTGGGAATTGGTTCTGTGTCTACCCTGTCAAACCCTATCGTCGATTACCCTGTTGATTTTGTGCTATTAGCTATGGCTCATGTAGTGCGAATCGAACCCAACGGTGTCCAAACTTTGTTGTTGTTTGATAATGCCCGGGAGGACCTAGAGAGGAATGGTTGGCAGGTTTTTATTGAGAAATTCGAGGGTTTCAACTTGGCATTTGCTCAACAATTCGCACTAACATTCGATGTATGCAGAGCCAAAATTCGGGACATCCAGCTCGAGTTGAATGAGAATTTCATTAGCTTAGCCACGGGTCTACTAGTCGAGGGACAAAGATGGTTTAAAAATTCAAAGGTTGACGAAGTACCCTGGCCACTACTATTTACTTCAAGGAAGATTAACAGTTGTGACAAAGGTATGCCCGTTACAGCTCTGAAATCTAGATGGCATGATTTGTTGGCTATTATCAAGTAGTTTGTTACATGTGAGGGTAGATACGGTCTAGTTTTCCTATACCACCTACGACTGCTCATGAGTTTCATAGATTTTCCCTTAAATATGCCGTATTTTCTCCTTAGGAGTTTGTATAAAATGGCTAAGCACTTCAAAAGGGAGAAAGCCGACTCCATCCTCTTCCACCACTGTTTAATTAAAATTATTATGGTTCATCAGTTGAAGTTGAATGGTGATTGTTGGGACGCTTTCTTATTGAGGAATGGTTTTGCCAGTCCTGAAATAGGACAAGTTGAAAAAACCGTTGTTACAAAAACCCTTGTCAGGCCTGTCGTTCCCCCTCCTACGCTCTTGCCCTCTGTTGAACCCTCAACCTACCCGAACGATGCTCAACCCGACAACCTGCCTGACTCATGTCCAAAAGATGGTGGTAAGTCTGTTAAAAGGTCTGCAAAGAAAGAGGGTAAAAGCAACAATGATATAAATTGTAAGGGTAAAAAGGCCGCGTGCTAGGTTTCATGGTGTGCTCGTAATAAACCTAAATAAAACACAGACCAAAAACCAATCCTGTTGAGTGAATATTCAGATTCTGAAATCGAACGGCTTCTAATCGAAGAGTATCCATACTCGCACGGACCGTGTTCAGTTAAGCCCTATGACTATGTGACGAACCTCCTGCTGTGTCTTAGAGACGACCCCAACTTCCCTGTGATTAAACTCGACAGAGAACCTACTGGTCAATTAAGAAGTTCCTCACCTGTAAATACATGGCTTGATCAACCACAGTGCGACGAATGTAAGTCGTGGCTCGACCGATATTATACAGACGTCCCTTTGCTCCAATCTCAGATCAAGTCTTTGGAGGACCGAGTGAATGTGCTAACTAAACAGAACGACAGATTGCAAGCACATGATAAAAGACAGAAGACCACAGGCTCCGTTGTTTTCAAAAATGTAGAGGCGGCCACTGCCATTGTCAATTCAAAAATAGCTTGATCAAAATGAATCCCTGAAACCGAGGTATGGTATTTTAAGAGTGATTTTAAAATGATTTTGTTTGTGTTTTGAATTAGCATATAGGATTTGTTTGCTCAAATTGCATCTATTTATGTTTTGATTGAATGGATAAAACTTGATTCTGTTTATAATAATAACTAGCTACAGAATCGTGAGATTTTGTAGCTAGTCATAAAAAATTGAATTTTTTGATTTTACAATTAAAATGCAATCTGAAATCATGTATTCTTGTGCATTTACAGGTACATACAAATTTTAAAGGAGATTGTATCACTAGTGGCATTTCGGAACATTCTATTTCTTTACATTGTTTTAGATTAGGCTGTTAGTTCTAGATAGGAATGGGAATTTGGGAGATTGTATTTCCCACGATTTTTGGAACAACTTTGATAATTTCCACAAAGAATGTTTTGATCCCGTGGCCTTTATAAATGTATTATTTTGTAAACAAAGACCATGGCTACTTGGGAGCAGAAACTATGGATTGGTGATTATTCAGACTTGAATGAAAGTGGATATTTGCACGGCTTTAGCTTCAATATATCATATTTTTGTTCAAGTTTTTGCTCATTTCGATTTGTAATCAAATTTTGACTACTTTAGTTATCATAATTTGTTACAGGTTGATGTGATGGGATTTAAATAGTGTCCATATTTTATGTCTCTCATTTCATATACAACAATAAATCTGTTTATATTTAATGATTAGAAGGTTGATCTTCTTTGTTCAATGAACAATTATATACAAATTGTCATACTCAGATTTATCTTAATATGATCGTTTGTCACATGATAAATTGTTGTCGCTACATATCTTACTTGTTCTGTCATTAGCATTCAAAGCGTTGTTGCTTCGTGTTTACGTGAAGTATTGGAAAATTTGGTGCTGGTTGGCCTCATCAAACAACGAACGTAGATGCTATGCACAGGACGAATAGGAGATGATATTTCAGGTCATTTTGCTAGTTTCATTTTAATAGTTTAATTAATATAAAAATTTCTCTGTAGTTTAGATACACAGTACAGATTGTTATTCTTTATTTCTTAGCTAGATAGCTGCCATTTCATTTCCAGTTCATAAAAGTTATAAAAAATAAAAAAACACTAGCTTCGCTGTCATAAGTCAATTCATATATGATTTTGCAGATTTCGATCAAAACCTGCATTTTGTGAATACTGTAAATATAATAGAAATATAAATATATCAATACACTGTACATTTAATAAGTAGGATTATTGTTTTATAAATATTAATTAGCAAACTGTGAATATATATTAGACTTGTATATAGTTTGCAGCAGTTGTTTTTCACTTAGTTAGTTTCTTTAGTTTAGTTTTTTTTTTTTACTTTCCTAGGACTTAGATCAGCCAACGGAGCCGCTAAACTCGTCGAAGTGGATTAATCCAAACAACTTGGGTTATTTAGACAACCCTAGACTGGATTCACTCCTCCAGTTGATGAGTGGTCAATTTCGCCCGTCAACAATACCCTTGAGGGATAATCATGTAGTTGGAAATATTTCTTCATTTCCAATATCCAGGCCTTAGCCTCTTCTCCCTTCATGTGCTCACCATTGAAAGTTTATGACTTAAATTTCCTAAGTTCACCTTGAAAAATGTATTTCGCATGCCTTCTCTTCTACCTCCTAACAAGATACACACTTGGGTTACTCCATGGTATTGAACTTGCACAAGATATTCTAATGGATTTCTTTGGGGAATGATAGTGCATGATCTTACTCCTTGACTAGTTGTCATTCTCATGCTCATCCCTCCTGCTATGGGATTTGGGTGTTGTCACATGTCTAGAACTATCCACTTGCTTTGTTCTATATTCTTTATTGGATTGCCTATGCAACATGTTCAAACTTTGTAGTATCTCCTCCTAAGCCTTAATAATATTCTCATTATATTCCCTATAGATTTGCACTTGTCTATGCAGGCTTCTCATAGTTAAATTCTCATGCATGCGTCTTCTTCCATTTGACTCTATCTCGGCATTTCCCATGTTGACATGTATCCCTCAGAATTCCTATTCGTGGTTGTAGGACCTTTTGGAATCCTCCATGACTAAAGTTCTCATACAAGAACCAAATTTCCTTCCTATACCTCTAAATTTTGTAAGAAAATGTGTATGCAAATAAATTTCTATTAGACAAAAATATATACATACACAAATCTGGAAAAAGAATGTATAAATTTTATGCTCTTTAATGCCACCAGTCATCTTATTTTGCATTGAATGAAATTTATACTACTCAAATCATTTTTTTAGTTTTAAATGTGAATTCTCCTTCTCAATACCTTTCTATCAACTATTTGTTTTCCCATTTTTACCCTATATGCTACATGTGTCTTTGTTTTCTTCCTATGCAGTTTATATATCCAGATTTAAAATATAGATCCATGGTTGACTTCTATGGTCCATAATATTTCCATCGACTACTCCCATGCTCCAAACTTATTTCTGAGCAAGGATTTATGCCCTATGGAGGTGAACTTGTGTCGAAATATACCTAGTATTATTTCAGTTGTAACTTTCTCATATGAGTGTTGTTTTGTGCCTAGGATAGTTCATTGGAAATATCTCATTGATCTCTTTTATTCAAGTTGTAGAATATCTATGTAACAAAGGTACACACAGTTCTCATGTTTTCAACTACCTGAAAACGTCGTTTAGGCCCTCAAAATCGCTCTGCAATTTGATGACCTTCAAAAACTAGAAAAATAAATCTAAAAATCATTAGTTTAATTGTTGTAATAGTACACCAAATAAACCTACACTTATCATCGACAATTATCCTCTCTTTTTTCTCCTTTTCTTATTCCTTTTCAAATCTCACATGCGCACCAGTTTTGTATTATGCACTAATATCCATCACACACAAGTTCTACACATGCAACGCCAATATTTAGAGCATGTACCGCGCACCAATATTTAGTGAACACAACTTTTGTATTGTGCACCAATAATCAACATGCACAAATTTTGTACCACACACTAAGATTCATCACGTGTACGTCATACAATGCACAGTGCCAATATTTAACACACATACCAGGCACCAATATTCAACGTGCACCATAAATTCTATACCATGTAATGTTAATATTTAATGCACATATTGTGCACCAATATTTAGTGCACACCACAAATTATTCATTGTGCAACAATGATATTTAATGCGCATACCGCACACCATAATTCTACACCACATAGTGCCAATATTTAATGCGCATATAGTGCACCAATATTCAATGCACACCAGAAATTTTGCACTGCACAATGCCAATATTTAATGTGCATATCGTGCACCACAATTTTTCATTGCATAATGCCAATATGTAGTGCACGAAAATATTTTCTTCACTTAACTAATTTTCCATATTTCCATCCCTTGACCATCGCAACTATCGTGAAAATTCCCAACTCACCTTTCTAATCCAGATTTTGGTCACTTGGAAGTCAAAATGACCCCCCCCATAACAACCATTATGAGCATAAATTTCGACACAAATTAAAGTTTGAGACAATGAATTTTCCAAATTCATTTTGATCTCTGGCCTATACAAGTCTAATGTTGAAACAAAATCTCTGATACCAATCTGTAACATCCCCCAACTTAACTGAGGAATATTACTACACAGAATACACAAAAATTTGAAAATTTTCTACTAATTAAATTCATGTAGCTTACTGGCTACAAATTATACACAGATTTAACCATTGTGGATACCATTATTTAAATGTAGATACATCATGATAATTAACATGAATGTTGCATCCTCACCGAGACAAACCGTGCCTCCAATAAGCTTGGTATCGTGCACATAACCTACTCCCAATGTGTGTGATGATTTGAGCACTATGTCAAAATCTTGTTATCGTTACTACTAAAATTGACTAACAAATACATTTAAATGCATAATTATAAATAACATGAAAATCAAGCTCATGTGATTGTCCATACTAGTTAAAAACATAAATGCAACTAATAAATTCACCACAACAACATATAATCCATTCACATGCATAGATTGATGGCTACACCTATGGTTACCAATATGAAGAAGTTTGTCACTTCAGATTCAGAGTTGGTGGATCCTAGGATATACAGGCAACTGATAGGGTACTTCGGCAGTCTGATGCAGAAGGACTTAGGGATTCATGTGGAGCTTGGTGATGTTGTTACTTTTCAAAGAGGGAAAGTACTCACACATCCAAAGAAAGCTATCTCGATCACAATAGTGATCATTGGGGTTAGAGAAGAAACTTTATATAGGTTTCAAGGAAATCCTATTCAAGATTTGGTGCATGAGAGTGACATGCTATGTGAGCTATGGGATAGGAGGTTGGGACACCTACACTATAGGGAATTGTTGATTATGAGGGGGGTTGTTACAGGTCTTCCATATTTCAGTATTGAGCAACAAGGAGTGTGCAGAGGTTGTACACTTGGAAAGAATATCAAGGTTTCTTTTCCAAGTAGCGAGAGTGGGTCCAAGGGGATATTGGATCTTATACCTTTAGATATGAGTGGGTTGATGTCAGTAGCTTCAGTGTAGGGAGTGTAATACTATGTAATGCTCATTGATGACTTTTCCAAGAAATCTTGGATCTTCTTTATGAAGACCACAAATGATGTCTTTAGTCGGTTTCTGGAGTTGAGGGCTTAGGTGGAGAACTAGACAGTAAATAAGATCAAGGTCTTGAGGTCAAATAATGGGGGATATTACACCTATAATGACTTGTTGACGGGTGTAAATGACACACCATCAACTAGAAGGTCAAATATGGACCGAGGTTGTCTAAATAACCCAAGACATTTGGAATGAAATGACCTGATGGGTTTAATGGCTCCGTTGGCCAACTAAATTCCTAAAAATGAAAGAAATGAAAATAATATATGAAACTACAATACTTAAGATATGGATTTAATAATTTATGAATGTCAAAAATAGAAGTGTGGATATGTACATATGGTTTTGAACAACATATATACAATTTGCAAGTTTTGTTGGATGTCTTGTGAAATCGATGGTTTTTGAAATTGTTTATGAAGTAGATAAAGAAAGCACATACATTTTATATTTTCTGTTTTATATTTAAAATCTAAAGAACTAAAGAAATACTAATTAAAACACAATTTGAAATAAGAACAACATAACAGTCAAAGCCAATTTAAATTATTCTTATTTCATTGATAAATAAAATAACAAAAGAAATAGAATACGAGTAAACTAACCTGCGATTAATCACTTAATGAGTTTATGTCTTTGCGCAATTCAAACTCCCAGTTTTCTTGCCTATGAGAAAAATCTGTAACAGGCTAGGGCTAACACTCTCAGAAGCAAACTCAAAGGTGTTTTCGAAGCAGGAATATAAGAGTAGAGTAATAAACACACAAATCTAGTGATCTTGCAATGATGAACACTTATAGTGAAAGAAATTTAATATTAAGCATTCATGTAATACATCATTTAAAATCAAGCATAAATCAATGATATTTAAATGAAATAATGATCACAGATGTAATATATGAATATAAAATTACAGACAAAATTAAAGTACTGAATAATATGAAATATCATACGAGAATGAGACTAAAGTTGTATAAGCGTAATAACATTCCATAATATAAAAGGAAAAATGTAATAGGTAAGCGCCACACTGGTCTAAATCCAAGGAATGAGCATCTTGTCCATATAGTCTTGAAAGTTACATATCCATAATGTGTCCAAATAAAAAAAACAATCCCCTCACTACCAAGAGTGAACAATATTTAAACTAGTTCAGGATTCAAATGCTCATATCATACAAGATAGAGTTGAATCCACAAAAATAGTGAAAATAGTAACCACTCATGCATGAGTTGGTTTTGTCTAAATAAACCAAAGTTTTATAAACATAAAAAGACAGAAACTACTGAATATTTGAACGTATGATTCAAAGTGTTTGCTCCATGCAATCAACAATACAATATTCCATTTTCTGTAAATAGCAAAAACCGATTTGATATTCAGAAAAAAAAATAAAAAAATTGCTAATTATTATTCAAAAGAGACTGGCTAATGAATCATAGATTTTGTAGCTAGTCTTATTTTTAGCAAACGAAAACAAAAATTAAATCTACTTATTTTGATTTTTCATAACAGAATTGAATGAAATCAAAACAAAATCATTTTACCATTAAAAATTAACCAAAGAGGGATCTGACAGTTTGGATTTATAATTGCTTTGAAACTAGTTGTGTTCTTAATGATTATATCCCCGACCCTCTTGAATCGTTTATTCTCCCTCTCTGTGTGCGCCTTCAGGTCAAGGTTCTCTTGTTTCAATAGAGCATTCTGAGAAGCCAAGCATTTAAATCGAGCCTGTAAGAGCGGAACATATGTATAGTAACGCTCGATCCAGTCGAGACAACTATCACAATGCACCGGGGTAATGAAAGATCGACGTGGAACACAGTCAACAAGGGGTGCTTCATTTTTGCCTGTGGTTTTTTCTAGGTTGTGACTGATACCCAAAAATATTTCTTTACCCTTAAGACATGGGGGTAAATTGGTCATGAAATCATATTGTTCAACATGGGTAATAACCTCTCTCCTAGAACACTGATTTTCTGGGTCTTCACTAGACAAGAAATATTCTATCTCACGATCTGAACATCGATCATCGATCTCGATCGGATCGATCGAGCTCAGATGATTACTCTTTTGATTTCTTAGTTTTCTAGAAATCAAACAACCAACATTCTTATTCCTGAAACTTAAATCCGTGCTCTGTGGTTTCTTTCCCTTACAAAAATTCTTCACAACAAGTTTATCATTAACGCTTAAAATAGAATCGTTCATAGGCACAGGAGGATCCTTTTCTTTTAATTCGGAAATTACTTGTTCCAGAGATCTTCTAAGTGAAAACCTACATGGTAATTTTTTATCCATGGGGGTTTCATCAACAACAGAAATTGAGTCAATAAATTATGGGCCATCAATTGAATTAACGACCTGGCTTTCAGTTATTGGTCTGTCTGAATTAGGATTTACAATCAAAAGAGGGTTGACTATATCGTCGGCCTGGGTGAAGCCATTTCTATTCAGAAAGGTCTCCAACAAGATTTTAACGAGTCCATGGTGAAGCTGACTCGAATTGATACCCTGTCACTTATAGTGCTTGGACATTTTGTAAAGACTCACAAATAGGTAAAAAGGATTATCCAAATCAAACCCTATGAAATTCATAAGCAGGCGAATGTGGTACAGAAAAACTATCCCATATCGGCCTTCACATGTAACAAACGGCTTCAGAATTAAAAGGAGACTGTGCCATCTAGGTTTTAACAGAGCAATAGGAATACCTTTTGTACAACAAGTGGTTTCATGGGAAGCCATGAGTAAACTCCATGGGACATCTTCTATTTTAGCATTCTTAAACCACCTCTCGCCTTTTAATGGGAGTCATGTTGCCTTGCTCATGAAATCCTCTGTTAATTTCAACTGTATATCCCCAATCTTGGCTCTGAAGCCATCAAAATTTTGTGCAAAAGCTTTTGCAACCTGGAGATTATAGCCTTTTAACTTCTTGAGGAACACGTCCCATCCATGAGCCTTTAGGTCATCAATAGTGTCATCGTGGGATAACAGAGCTTGGCATCCATTTGGCTCGATATGAACCACGGGTGTCATTACCATTCTGACAAGGATACAACAAATATCATAAGGGATAGGTTTAGGTTTCCAACGAACGAGCAATAGAGACAGGTCTAAGAGGGATGTAATGGCACGAAAATCACAGAGTCTAGGGGCTATCATAACTCGGATAGGAGAGTTAGGGAAAATGAAAACCAGAAGGTTCGTAAAACTCTAAACCATTTCTCACGATGAGTGTCAAACCCTACAGAGTACAAAACCCTATGCGCATAATGAATGGTCTCGTTAATGTTTCAGGTCAACAAGGTGAAACAAAAATGCAAGTACACCATTCCTGTACTAATTTGCATGAATGTTGATATGACAATTGAACTCATGAGAACAATATCAACAATTAACCAAGGTTCTTGTGCACTCAAACATTCCACAATGAACTATAGAACTAATGAATTCGTGATAACCATAATACACAAAGATTCTGATAGTGGATTAATCAACCATTTCATAAGATTTAAATTTTAATCATATATGGGTGGATTTTAAAATGATATTTATAAGGTAAAATATTATGAAACCAAGCCAAGTTTTATGTTTAAATTCATGCTTACAGTCATGAATTAAAAATAAAACAAACAAAAAATGCAAACAAAAAAAACTCAATAAGATAAACTTAACCCAATCATCGCCTCGAAACTAAAAAACATTAACATTTACAAATAGAAGGTGATGGAAGCTATAGAAAGGTATAGTCTCTTTTGATCATGATAATATCGAAAATCATGTGTGGCTGCCAACAATGGCAACGTTCTGGGCAAAGCAGTTATCTTTGCATCACTAGAAAATTCATGTTAGGGTGAATCAGATGAAATGATTTTTTTAGAAATAGTCAACAACAGGTCAAGCATATTGATCGTCACTCAGAAAATAACGCAGTTTAGCGTTAGATGTATTTCTGTAAAAAAAAACATGTCATCTGGTATCTAACTTAGATTATGAGTGTAGTGATTTTTTATGCAGTTGACTTTGATACTATTGACAGGGCCACTGTTGGAAAAAAACGTTCATAGCCTCGGAAAGGATTTCATTTGACCCACTCTAGTACCTCTATCCTGTCCAAGAGTCATCCATTTATGATATGAGACATCTTTTCACTTTGATCAAATTGAAAATAGACTTGAGGATCTTCTTAAACCCGACATTGCTTCGTTGCTAGCAGGCATGTTCTGTACCCCAACGAAGTTGCTTTGGTATCATTCATGCAATTACTCGATGTCAGCAGACTTGTTCAGCGTCTCGGTGGGTTTACATACACTTCCCAAACATTACCGTGCTTTCAAACCTCTAGAATTTGTTTATAGTTTGCAGAACTTAATAATATTCAAGAGGGCGGGGTGATACTGAAAATCTTTTGGAATGAAAAAATTTGATCTTTCACCAATTATTCTTCTGTTTTGATGACCTTCATCATGATTTGGACACTTAGATTTCGGTTAGGGAATCATCTTGAGGATGGGAAGGTACACTTGAGTTGTTTTTTCTCAAAACAGGGACAATGTTATAATTTTATTAATCACAATCACATCTACTTGTAATTTCAATGAGAAACCCAAAACACTGATTTGAACAGAACTCACTTCTGTTGATCTGAGTTTTAGCACTTACTGCTCAGGTGCTTGGGAAGTTATCCACTGCTGCTAACGAACGAAAATTGTGTTTCCCTTCCACAAATGAGATGGTGAATTAGACATAATTATTCAAAAAACAAATCAAAGCCAAGCAAAATGAAAAGAACCAAAATAAAAAACAAAAAAGAAAATTAAAAAATAATTTACAAAAGAGTGGAACAAAAATCATCGGGTGAAACACCTCTTGAGATCATGGCCATTCACTGGGAAAGTGTATGCCTGACCCTCCAAATTATGCAGACAAAAAGAGTTGGGACCCAATTTTTCAAAAATTACAAATGGTCCCAACCACAAATTATGGAACTCGGTGTGTTCCCGCTTTCCCTCGTGAGCTTTGTCCCTCTTGAGAACCAACTCTTCGACATCGAAATTCCTATCTGAAGAAGAATTTGAATCAAACCATATTTTTACAATTTGTTGATGTTGATCCAGTTTATGCTTTGCTTGTGTTCTCACTTCCTCCAGTTTTAATAAGGCATTTATTCGATTTTCTAGAGGGCACTCCTCTTCTTGAACTTTCTGTGACAATTGCAGAGAAGGAAGTAAAACATGCAGAGGGAGAATTGCTTCTCTTCCGTAGATGAGGAAGAAAGGGGAATTACCAACAGAGGCTTTTGGGGTTACCGTATCAGCCCAAAGTGCATTGTGTTAGTTCTTATGATTTTTTGAAACTATCATTTTCATAATCTTGATTATATTTTTGTTTGTTGATTCTGATAGGCCATTTCCTTGAGGGCAGTAGCTTGCAGAATACTTCAGTTTAATCCTTTTTTCCAGATAAAAAACATTCATATCAAGGGATGAAAAGTAAGAGGCGTTATCAAAAACAAGACATTCGGGAATTCTGAATCGAGTGATGATATGAGAGTTCGGGAAAGATACTACCTTATTTGTGTTCACCACTTTTAAAGGTACAAATTCAAGCCATCTAGTAAAATAATCCATTGTTGTAAGGATATACTTGTGCTGCTGCGAAGAAGAGAGATTAAATGGTCATATGATATCAAGGCACCATTGTTGGAAAGGGGCATCTATAGTGACAGGCTGCAAAGGGAATGTTTCCTTTTTCACCCGTCCTGCAGCCTTTTGGTAGATTATGCATTTACAACACAACACATAGGCATCTTTAAACAGGGTAGGCCAATAATACCCAGCTCTTACCATTTTGTGGGCGGTGATATCTCCACCAAAGTGACCACCGACTTCACCTTCATGAAGTTAAGATAGCACTTGTTTTGACTCTTCCTTCTCTAAACAACGCATAAGAACACCATCAAAGTTATTTCGAAATAATACATCATTTATTAACTGGAAAGATGCAGATTTAGCCTAAGTGATATTTTGTTTTTAGGATCAAGATTGTGGGGAGCAGATCCATGTGTCAAATAAAATATAATGTTCTCATATGAAGAATTGGGTGTAACTTGTGCACAGTTGATCTATTTTTGGTTGTGATGATTTACAGTTGAGGTGTTCATTTGACTTTCTTGTTCTTCAACTGAATCGACCACCAGTTTACATAGGCCTTGACCTCTAATAATTTGCGCAAGAGTTATTTCAAGGTCATATTCCTGTAACTAAGTCATCCAATTTTCCCTTTTCTCACCCAACTCTTTTTGTACTAACATGTTTCTCACAGCAGGGTAAGGAACAATAACCTTGGTTCTAGATTTCAAAAGGTTAGACCGGAAGTGTTTCACTGCTTTGAAAACAACATATGCATGTTGATCTACTGTTGGATAATTAAGCTATGCTCCTTTAAAATATGATCTCATGAAGGCAATGGGTATTTCATTTCTTTCAACATTTTTCTACGTAAGTACAACAACATAAGATCGATCAGAAGCAAAGGTGTAAAGAGTGAAATTCTGAGAAAAATCGGGACTCATCAAGGAAGGGGCTTCTATTATTGATTTTCTAATTGAATCGAAAGCCTAACTTTCTTGTGATCTCCAATGATACAAAACATATTTTTTAATTAAATTTTGTAATGGTATTACCATTTCCAAGAAACTTAGGACAAACCTTCTAACGAAATTAATCTTGCCCAAAAAGGACTGCATGGATTTTTTGGAAGAAGGAGGGGGGAGTTTACCAAGAGCTTGGGTTCTTTCAGGGTCAATAATCATTCCATCCTTAGAAACTATAAACCCAAGGTAAACCACGATTGATTGGTTAATGAGGCCACGAAAAGAAATATCCATTGCTCTTTGAAAGTGGCACCAACGTTTATCAGTCCAAAAGACATTTTCTTGTAGGCATAAGTTCCCCATGGGGTGCAAAAGGTGGTTTTAAGCTGATATGAAGGGGACATGAGGACCTAGTTGTATCATGAAAAGCCATCTAGCAGAGATAGTCTTTCAGAACCAGACACTTGTTGTAGGATTTGTTCCATTGGAGGAACAAGGTAGTTGTCTTTATCGGATGTTTAAGTTCCAAAAATCAACACAGAGTTGAATTTCACCACTGTTCTTCCTTACAGGGACTAAATTAGAGACCCATTGTGTGTGCCTAACCAGGAAAATTATCTTTGCAGTTAGTAATTTGTTTAGTTATTTTTTAATAGTGGGTTCCAATTTAGGATGCATCTTCCTCAATTTTTGTTGAAAAGGCTGTGTCTGGGGTTTCATGGGGATAACATGTTGTATGATGTTAGGGTTGAATGTTTTCAAATCATCATACGTCCAAGAAAAAATGTCTTTAAATTATTTAAATAGATTTATAAAAACATATATTTCATGCTCGGAACATCCCTTTCCCAGATTAATATTTTGAGGATTATCCTTTGTTCCTAAATTAACCATTTCATAAATCAAAGAAGAACTTTTAGTTTTACAATTTACTGTCCCTCTAAATTTATCATGCAAGTCATAAAATTTCTCTAGTCTTATGACAGATCTAGGGATAGAGTTTACCAACTCAGATGTCGATTCAGGAGATCGAGGACCAGATATTACCATGAAATTTTGGAGGTTCTCATCATGAGTACCTTCATTAATGACTACACCTTGGAATGTGTTTTCCATATGCAGGAAGTTGATAATATGTTGGTCATCATTGAATACTCTCCAATTTGTAATGTTATCCGGGATCAACGGACTGAACAAAAATTCAATTGAAAACGCATTAGGGAAAAGACCTTCAGTGGGCAATAGTTTAGAAGCAACATTGACCAATAAATTAGCTTCTGAATTACTCAATCTAGGAATGGAATTTATGTTGAATGCTGAAAATTTATGCATTAAATTCCATACCTCTGTTTGGTATCTTTTCAGATGTGGTGATAAGAAATGTATGGCGTTTCTTACTTGCCTAACCATGATTTCCAAATCACCAAATACTATCAAATTTTGCATGTCAATATCCAAATCTTTCATGAGTCCTTGTAGAAGTGCTTCGTACTCAATCGTGTTATTAGTACATTCAAACTCTAACCGGAAAGCAATAAAAGTATTATTACATGTAGGATCGATGAGTACACAACCAACACCTGCTCCTTCTTTGGATTTGGATCCGTCAAAGTATAAGGAAAATATCTGTGCGTCATCGGAAGTACTTGGCATACTTGGAAAAGCGGATGTCTGAGTAAAGGTTACAACTTCATATTGTTGCGCAAGATTAGTGATGGGAGATATTTCAGTCATGAAATTACTGAAGAAGGTTTTCATTCCCTGTGTTTCAAATGAATTAGCAGATGTAATGAAAGGTTCATTTCTATCATTCAGATCCATTACAGTATGCTTAAGATAACATTTTTTGTTTATCTTGATTTTGTTGGGCTATCCATTTTTCAGGTAGCCACAAGTGAGACCAATTTGTGGAAAAGTAACCATGCAACTGTTCTGACCAATCCCTGCTTAAAAACAAGACATAAACTTCAGGGATATCAACCACAATAATATCAATTATCTGATGAACCTTAAGATTGGATGATAGTCTAATCAGTACATTCTTAAGCTCACCAATTACTTTCACGTTTGTTCGATCCAGCTGAATGATTTTAAGATCAGAAGGTTTAACATCTGCATTAATTTTTTGGCATACAGATAGAGGCATCACATTTGATGATGTGCCATAATTGACCATACAATTATGTACATTCCTATTAAAAATTTCAAAGGTTAACAAAAAAGGAGGGACATTCTCCCGAGTGTTAACAACAAAATTCTGCTGATTTTTTGTTGTTGTCACTAAAACAATTTTATTTACATTGGCTACAGTTTTTTCTGCAAAGTCCCTTCTGTCTAGAGGTTCAGATGTATTTTTAGTTGGGACATTCTTAACCGCGTTTGAATCAATTTATGCTGATTTTTTGCTGCTAGAGTTGCTCTTTTTACTATTTTCAACGATACTTTGAAGCATTTTCTACAAAATAAGGGGAAATTTCAATAGTTCAAAAACAAAAATATTAGCCCTCAATTTTGTTAGATCTTCAATTAAATCGTATTCTAAAACTAGGGATTTTGTTCTTTAACGTCAAAAATATTTGGTTAAAGTCCTTCACTTTTTCCTTAGGATTCATTTTTAAGATGGAGAGTTCCATAACCAAGACTTCAGGAGATTTATCATCTCCAAATTTTTCCAAGAAATAAGTTTCAAACTTGTCCCAAGAGATCATGGTTTGGGGCTATTGAGAAAAATACCATGTGGAGGCATTTCCCTCAAAAGTATAAGGAAATAATATGCATATTACATCCTCGTGTTCAACACTTCGGAGTCTAATGACCAACATAAATTTTTTGATGTGATCCTCAGCGGATTGCTTTGAATCTAGATCAAATTTAGGCAACCATTTCTCTGGATGTTTCGGTAATGTGTGTTGGGGTCCAGGTACAACCACGACATCTTGATCAAGCCAAGTTCTGGAAGGTTTATTTTGGTTTTCCATGGGAGTTGGTGGTGTCAAAGGCTGAGATGGTTATGATGAAGAGTTGCCTTCATCTGAAGATCCTCCTCCTGAAGAAGATGGAGAAGAATCATGTGGAGATGGTGGAATACTAGGTCCTCCTGCTCCAGGAATGATTGTTTCAGTAGTATTGGTAGTATTTCCACCTAAAGGGTTTTGGGGCAGACCAGTGCCTTGAATTTGTTCTTGGATATCCAAGAAATCAAGGGGTTGATTAAGTGGCCTACCAGGTTTTCTAATATGGGCTAAAGCACTATGCGTTCTTATGAGTGACTTACGAACAATTTCTTGGACGTCGGCCCCTTGAGGAACTGGTGTCACTGGTTCAATGGGAATCTTAGGGTTATCGTTTGAGGTAGTTTTTGTTTCAAGTGTAACGTTATTGTCCGAGTGACTACGCGTTACGAAAGGAGTGCAAGTGTGTGGGGGAGGAGTCTTACGACCACCACGTGCCATCAATTTAATTCAGGCACTCCTTCTAGTGCCATTTGTTGACGGGCGTAAATGACACATCGTCAAATGGAAGGTCAAATCTGGACCAGGGTTGTCTAAATAACCCAAGCCGTTTTGAATGAAATGACCTGACGAGTTTAATGGCTCTGTTGGCCAACTAAAGTCCTAAAAATGAAAGAAATGAAAATAATCTATGAAACTACAATACTAAATATATGAATTTAATAATTTATGAACGTCAAAAATAGAAGTGTGGATATGTACATATGGTTTTGAACAACGTATATACAATTTGCAAGTTTTGTTGGATGTCTTGTGAAATCAATGTTTTTTGAAATTGTTTATGAAGTAGATAAATAAAGAACATACATTTTATATTTTATGTGTTATATTTAAAATCTAAAGAACTAAAGAAATACTAATTAAAACACAATTTGAAATAAGAACAACATAACAGTCAAAGCCAATTTAAATTATTCTTATTTCATTGATAAATAAAATAACAAAAGAAATAGAATACGAGTAAACTAACCTGAGATTAATCACTTAATGAGTTTATGTCTTTGCGCAATTCAAACTCCCAGTTGTCTTGCCTGTGAGAAAAATTTGTAACAGGCTGGGGCTAACACTATCAGAAGAAAACTCAAAGGTGTTTTCGGAGCAGGAATATAAGAGCAGAGTAATAAACACACAAATATGGTGATCTTGCAATGATGAACACTTATAGTGAAAGAAATTTAATATTAAGCATTCATGTAATACATCATTTAACATCAAGCATAAATCAATGATATTTAAATGAAATAATGATCATAGATGTAATATATGAACAACAAATTACAGAAAGAATTAAAGTGTTGAATAATATGAAATATCATACGAGAATGAGACTAAAGCTGTATAAATGTAATAACATTCCATAATATAAAAGGAAAAACTTAATGGGTAAGCGCCACACTAGTCTAAAGCCAAGGAGTGAGCAGCTTGTCCATACAGTCTTGAAAGTTACATGTCCATAATGTGTCCAAATAAAAAAAAAGATCCACTCACTACCAAGAGTGAACATTATTTAAACTAGTTCAGGATTCAAATGCTCATATCATACAAGATAGAGTTGAATCCACAAAAAAATGATAATATTACAAAAATAGTGAAAATAGTAACCACTCATGAATGAGTTGGTTTTGTCTAAATAAGCCAAAGTTTTATAAACATAAAAAGACAGAAACTACTAAAGATTTGAACGTGTGATTCAAAGTGTTTTCTCCATGAAATCATCAGTATAATCTTTCATTTCCTGTAAATAGAAAAAACCAATTTGATATTCAGAAAAAAATTGCTAATTATTATTCAAAAGAGACTAGCTACATAATCATAGATTCTGTAGCTAGTCTTATTTTTAGCAAATGAAATCAAAAATTAAATCTACTTATTTTGATTTTTCATAACATAATTGAATGAAATCAAAACAAAAAATCATTTTACCATTAAAATTAGCCAAAGAGGGATCCGAGAGTTCGTAATTTATAATTGCTTTGAAAATGTTTGTGTTCTTAATGATTATATTCCTAGCCCTCTTGAATCATTTATTCTCCCTCTCTGTGTGCGCCTTCAGATCAAGGTTCTCTTGTTTCAACAGAGAATTCTGAGAAGCCAAGCGTTTAACTCGAGCCTGTAAGAGCGGAACATATGTATAGTAACGCTCGATCCAGTCGAGACAGCTATCAAAGTGAACCGGGGTAATGGCAGATTGACGTGGAACACAGTCGACAAGGGGTACTTCATTTTTACCTATGGCTTGTTCCAGGTTGTGACCGATACCCAAAAATCCTTCTTTACCCTTAATACACGGGGGTAAATTGGTCATGAAATCGTATTGTTCAACATGAGTAATAACCTCTCTCCTGGAACACTAATTTTCTGGGTCTTCACTAGCCAAGAAATAATCTATCTCATGATTTGAACATCGATCATCGATCTCGATCAGATCAATCGAGCTTAGATGATTACTCTTTCGATTTCTTAGTTTTCTAGAAATCAAACGACTAGAATTATTATTCCTGAAACTTAAATCCATTCTTTATGGTCTCTTTCCCTCATGGAAATTCTTCACAACAGGTTTATCATTAACGTTTAAACTAGAATCATTCATAGGCACATGACGATCATTTTCTTTTAATTCTGCAATTACTTCTTCCAAAGATCTTCCAGGTGAAAACCTACAAGGTAGTTTTTTATCCACAGGGTTTTCATCAACAATAGAAATCGATTCAATAAATTTTGGGCCACCAATTGAATTAACGACCTGTATTTCAGTTACTTGTCTTTCCGAATTGGGGTTTACAATTAAAATAGGGTTGACTATAGCGTTGGCTTGGGTTAATCCATTTCTGATCAGAAAGGTCTCCCAATTGTCACCTATTTTCAACAAGTGATAAACCAACAAGATTTTAACGAGTCCATGGTGAAATAGACTCGAATTGATACCCTGTCTCTTATAGCGCTTGGACATTTTGTAAAGACTCATTAACAGGTAAAAAGGAATATCCAACTCAAACCCTATCAAATTCATAAGTAGATGAATTTGGTACAGAAAAAGTAGCCCATATTGTCCTTCATATGTAACAAACTGCTTCAGAATAAAAAGGAGAGTGTGCCATCTAGGTTTTAATAGAGCAATAGGAATACCTTTTGTACAGCAAGCGGTTTCACAGGAAGCCATGAATAAACTCCATGGGGCATCTTCTATTTTAGCGTTCTTAAACCACCTCTCACCTTTTAATGGGAGTCATGTCGACTTGCTCATGAAATCCTCTATTAATTCCAACTGTATATCCCCAATATTGGCCCTGAAGTCATCAAAAGTTTGTGCAAAATATTTTGCAACCTGGAGATTATAGCCTTCGAACTTCATGAGGAACACATCCCATCCATGAACCTTCAGGTTGTCAATAGAATCATCATGGGATAACAAAACTTGGCATCCATTCGGCTCGATACAAACCATGGGTGCCATTACCACTATGACAAGGATACAATAGATATCAGAAGGGATAGATTTAGGTTTCCAATAGACAAGCAACAGAGACAGGTCTAAGTGGGATGTAATGGCATGAAAATCGTAGAGTCTGGGGGATATCATAACTTAGTTAGGAGAGTTAGGGAAAACGAAAACCAGAAGGTTCATAAAACTCCAAACCATTTCTCACGATGAGTGTCAAACCCTACAGAGTACAAAATCCTATGCGCATAATGAATGGTCTCATTAATGTTTCGGGCCAACAAGGTGAAACGAAAACGCAAGTACATCATGTCTGTACTAATTTGCATGAATGTTGATATGAAAATTGAACTCACGAGAACAATATCAATAGTTAACCAAGGTTCTTGTGCATTCAAACATTTCCACAGTGAACTATAGAACCAATGAATTCATGACAACTATAATACACAAATATTTTGATAGTGGATTAATCAACCATTTCATAAGATTTGAATTTTAATCATATATGAGTGGATTTTAAAACGATATTTCTAAGGTAAAAGATTATGAAACCAAGTCAAGTTTTATGTTTAAATTCATGCTTACAGTCATGAATTAAAATAAAAAAAACGAAAATGCAAACGAAAAAATTCAATAAGATAAACTTAACCCAATCATCGTGTTAAAACTCAAAAACATAAACATTTACAAATAGAAGGTGATGGCAGCTACAGAAAGGTATAGTCTCTTTCGATCGTGATAAGTATCAAAAATCATGTGTGGCTGCCAACATGACTTCAAGAATTTGTGCAAGGAGTTGGGGATCAAGAGGGAGTTGACAGTCTCATACAAACCTTATCAGAATGGAGTCGTATAGAGAAATAATTGGTCCATCATTGGTTCTATCAGGGCTATGATACATGACTAGGATTTTCCTATGTTTCTTTGGGCAAAGGCATGTAACACGACAATATATGTGTAGAAAAAGATTCCTCATAGGATATTGGGGGACAAGACTTTGGAGGAGTAATTCTTAGGGGTGAAGCCAGATATAGGACACTTGAGTATCTTTGGTTTTCCATTATACATCCATGTTCCTCTTGAGAAGAGGATGAAGCTGGAGACTTCAATATAGAAGGGTAGATTTGTGGGGTATAGCGAGACCTCAAAGGATTACAGGATATTCATACCAGAACAATGAAATACAATTGTGAGAAGAGACATTAAGTTCGAGGAGAACTTGGCATCTAGGAAATCTCATGAGTCAACATCATTGACAGAGGATGAGGAGAAGTAGGCTCTAAAGGATGAGCAACGTTGCACAACTTCGAGTTCATGGAGTCAGAATTTAGGTGGGGAGGAGGAGTTATCCCCTTCTAGTTCTATCAGGAGACCCAAGTGGCTATTGCATACAATGAGGGATGTTAGTGAGGATCATAGGAGTACAGTTAGAGAGAGAATGCCTCCAAGGAATTTTATGAACTATATATCTCTTATGAGTACAGTTAGTGAGTAGGATTATTTATGTTGAGCCTTCCATTTTTTAGGAAGCAGGAGATTAGTAGGTATGGTGAGATGCCATGGTGGAGGAGTACACCTCTATTATAAGGAATGATGTTTGATACAAAGTTATTGGTGAGTTCCAGGTGGATCTACAAGATCAAGCATGTTTCATATGGTAGCATCGAGAAGTTTAAGGCGAGGTTCATGGCGAGAGGGTTCTCCCAGAGAGGAGTGGAATATGAGGATACATGTTCTCCTGCCACTACGTATCCTTCTATTTGAGTTGTTATTTATACTGCTTCAGTTATGAGGTGGAGAATTCACTAGATGGATGTAAAGACAACTTTCCTCAATGATATCATTGAAGAGGAAGTATATATAGAGAAACATTAAGGCTTTGAGGTACATGTGAGGGAGTCTCATGTGTGTAGGCTTAAGAAATCCATGTATGGACTCAAGCAAGCACATAGGGCATGGTATTCCAGGATTTACGAATACTTTCAAAACATGGGATTTACCAAGAGTGAGGCATATCCTAACTTGTACTTCATACTTATCGAGTCAAATCCACTTATATTGGTGGTGTACACGAATTATTCATTTTGCACAGCTGTATAGGAGCTTATTGCAAGGTGCAAAGAATATTTAGATATGGAGTTAGAGATTAATTATATTGGCTTGATTCACTATTTCTTGAGGTTAGAGGTATGGTAGATATCGGGAGAGATCTTCCTCGGTTAAGGGAAGTACATAGTAGATATATTGAGGAGATTTAGGATGGAGGATTGTAGACTAATGGCTACACCTATGGTTACCAATTTGAAGAATATTGTTACTTCAGATTTAGAGTTGGTAGATCCTAGGATATACATGAAACTGATAGGTTCCTTCAACATTCTGATGGAGAAGGACTCAAGGATTCATGTGGAGCTTGGTGACGATTCCAAGTATGTAGTGAAGGGAGAGGGGACATTTTTGATCCAAATTGATTCAAGGGGTTTGTTTGATTCCCAAGATGTGCTTTTATGTACCATGACTAAAGAAGAACTTTCTCTCAATATCATATATGGAGGACAAGGTTTTTTTCATTAATTTTCAAAGAGGGAAAGTACTCATACATTCAAATAAAGTTATCCCATACACAACAATGATCATTGGGGTTAGAGAGGCAAATTTATATAGGTTCTAGGGAAATCATTTGCATGCTTTGGTACATGATAGTGACAGCCCGTGTGAGTTATGGCATGGGATTTTGGTACACCTACACTACAGGGAATTCTTGATTCTAAGGGTGATTGTTACAAGTCTTCTAGACTTTAGTGTTGAGTAGCAAGGAGTGTGCAGAGGTTGTGCACTTGGTAAGAATTCCAAGGTTGTTTTTCCAAGAAGAAAGAGTATGTCCAAGGGGATATTAGATCTTATGCATTTATATGTGATTGGGTCGATATTAGTAGCATTAATGTAGGGAGAATCATACTATGTGAGGTTTATTAATGAATTTTCTAGGAAAACTTGGATCTTATTTATGAAGACCATGGATGAGGTCTTCAGTCAATTTTAGGAGTTCAAGGCTCAAATGGAGAACCAAAAAAGAAATAAGTTCAAGGTATTGAGGTTGGATAATTGGGGAGAGTACACCTCCAATTAATTCAAGTATTTTTGCAAGGAGGCCAGGATCAAGAGGGAGTTTATAGTCTCAAACAACCCTTAGTGGAGAGATAAAACTAGTCCATCATTGGTTCTTCCAGGGATATGATACATGACCAGGAGTTGCTTATGTTTATGTAGGAAAAGGCATGTAACAAAATAGTATATGTGCAGAACATGATTCCTTGTATGATATTGGGGGACAAGACTCCAAAGGAGGTATTCTAATGGGAGAATCTAGAGACAAGACACTTGAGGTTCTTTCATTGTCCAATATACATCTATGTCTCTATGGAGAAGAGGATGAAGCTAGAGACTTTAGGATAGAAGGGTATATTTTGGGGGTACATCAAGACCTAAAGGCTTACAGGATCTTCATACCAGCGTAGCAGAAGACAATTGTGAGTAGAGATGTTAAGTTTGAGAAGAAATTGGCATCTAAGAAATATCAGGAGTCATCAATAGTGACAAAGGACGAGGAGAAGTAGGCTCTAAAGGATGAGAAATGCTCATAAGATTCCAATTTAGAGAGTCATACTTTGGGTGGGGAGGAGGATTTAGTGCCTTCAATTTCTATAAAGAGACCCATGTAGCTATTGCATACATTAAGGGATGTTGGTGAAGTTTTTTTAGAGAGAGTAGGCCTTCGAGGAAGTTTTGAACTATATGGCGCTTATGAGTAGCATCATTGATGTTGAGCCTTCCATTTTTGAGGAAGTATCAAATCAACAGGTTTGGTGGGATGCCATGGTGTAGGAGTAAACCTCTATTATGAGGAATGATGTTTGGGACATAGTGTCAAGACTGGAGGGGAATTAAATGGCGAGTTCCAAGTATCTCTACAAGATCAAGCATGTTGCATATGGAAGCATCGAGAAATTCAATGTGAGGTTCCTGGTGAGAGGGTTATCTTAGAGAGAGGGAGTGGACTATGAGGAGACATTTTATCCAGTCTCTAGGTATGCTTATGTTCGAGTTGTTATTTCTATTCCTTCATTTATGAGGTGGAGGATTCACAAGATGGATGTGAAGACATCTTTTCTCAATGAGATTATTTAGGAGGAAGTATATAAATAATAGCCTCGGGGATTTTAGGTACATGGAAGGGAGTCTCATGTGTGTACGCTTAATAAATCCTTGTATAGACTCAAACAGGAACCCAAGGCATGGTATTCCAGGATTGATGAATACTTGCAGAGTATGGGATTTACCAAGAGTGAGGCAGATCCTAACTTTCACTTCATACTTGTTGGGTTTGATCCACTTATCTTGGTGTTGTGCATGGAAGATTTGTTTATCTTGGTGCATAGGATCTTATTGCATAGTTAAAAGTAGATTTGGATGTGGATTTCAAGATGAGGGCATTGGATTGATGCATTATTTTTTAGGGTTAGAGGTATGGAGGATATCAAGAGAGTTCTTCCTTGGTCAATGGAAGTACATAATAGAGATCTTGAGGAGATTCATAATGGAGGAATATAGACCAATATCTACACCTATGGTTACCAATATAAAGAAGGTTATCACTTCATATTCAGATTTGGTGGATCCTAGGATATATATGCAGTTGATAGGGTCCTTGATGTATTTGGTCAGCACTAGGAAAGATATATGTTTTTCTATGAACACCTTGAGTCACTTCATGGTGGGGCTAAGGAAGGTTCATTAGATAGTAGTGAAGGATGTGCTTAGGTACTTGAGAGGTACAATGGAGTATTGATCGAGGTATCTTGGAGGTGATGGAGTGAGGTTGTATGGATATTCAGACTCAGATTGGTTAGGGAGTGAAATAGACAGGAAGAGAACCTCAGGGTGATACTTCAACTTTTGATCAGTAATGATTACATGGTTCAATGGGAAGTAGACTTTTGTATCACTCAGTTCAACAGAGGCAGAGTACATGGTAGAGAGTATGGCTAGTTGTGAATCCATTTGATTTTGAAAAAAATTTAAAGGTTTATTTTATCAAGAGTTGGATCCCACGGTGATATACTGTGATAATCAAAGTTGTATCAAACGCTCTGATAATATAGTATTCCATGACAGTTCCAAGAATTTTGAGATTAGATATCATTTCATATGACACAAGATCTACAAGGGAGAAATCAAGCTTCAGTATGTTTCTACAAATGAGAAGGTTGTAGATATTCTGACCAAACCCTTGGTTAAAGGGAAGTTTGTTTTATTCATAGAAAAACTTGGAGTGGTGCATAATACCTTCCTCACTAAGAGTGAGTGTTGATGTTTGTAGCATAGGACAAGTACTTCTGCATAGGTCTAATTTTCTAGATAAGTGGAAGTCAACCAAATCCTTATACCTTGATACCTTACTTTAATTAAAGGAATTATTAAAGTAAAGTTATTTTATTAAGTAGTTGAGTTTATTTAATGAAATGTTAAAGTTATTAGCATTAATGAATTAAATATTAGTCATTGATCTCAAGTGAGGTGAGAAGTAATCTCAATCGTCGGTCACTTTGGAGATTAGGGTTAGGTCATAACTCAATAAAATCATGGAAAGGGTGAAGGAGGAGACACTTCATACTCTTTTGATACAGAGAGGGTTGGATCATGAAGGATTGTGATTCAAGGAGATATTGGATATTTGGAGAAGGACTTCCATCTAGGGATCAATACATGTCAATGAGAAGAGAGAATAGAGGCAGTCGCAAGTGGGTTTCAGTATATTGGAGCCATAGGAGCAAGGTCGTGTTGTATGAATTTTGTCACGTCGTACAATATTTGTGCACTTGTACATGGGAAATGTGAAAGTTCAGGATCGTATAGTAGACCAAGAGTTTCTAGGGTTTGTAGGTTTTGTTTAAAGTTTTATGTATTTATCTGTGGTCCATTTTCCCAGTAAGGTATCCATTGTAAGATTTGAAGTTACTTTAATGATAAGCTTACTTGATGGGTAGAATATATTTGTGTATTGTGTATGAGATTTTGGTTTCTAGTATTGCTTCCACTATATTTATTTGAGTTATTCCAATAGTGTACTTAGTTTTGTGAGTTGCTAATTTTATTTATAGTAAGGAAATCACTAGATAAAAAAGTACCTAGGTGTTGAGATTAACGAATTTCAACAATGTTATACTATCTTAATAGAGTTATTCAAGTAGGAGACTAGATAATCAAGACATATGTCCTACACGATAGCTTGGGTAATTGAAGAGAAAGGATTTTGTAAGATACCAGATATATAAAATATGCAGAATAGAAACGAAATGCTAGAAATGACAGAATAATAGTAAAATATCCAGCATAATCTTCACAATACACAGAAATGATATACGAAATAGCAACATAAATAACACTTTGAATCAGATAGCAATGTTCACAGGCCTCTTCGAGGGGGCAACC
>ML782114.1:99274-111964 GCA_009831015.1 Picea engelmannii | reverse complement strand
TATATATATATATATATATATATATATATATATATATATATATATATATATATATTGCAGATGTTACTGATAGCTTCCTAAGTTGACAGGGAACTTGAGGATATGTTGACGTGAGCATCATCGACGCAACTCTGGGACTCTGGATTGAGTCAGGGAGTAGTACTTATCTCAAAATTATGTTTTGTATAATTGAATTGATTTATGGCAATACGAATGAAAAGGTTTAGTCGATGCAGGCATGAAGAATATGCTTTCCAATTTGACCCACACATGGGTAGCGAGGTTATGTAGAGCTATATCAGGTACTATCCAGAGAGGTGGAACAATTTCTCTGCTTCCACCTATTAGCACTCCTACGATGACCAAATTTTAAAAGTATAGGACACTTTTGTTAAGTGGTTTCACATTGTCGTGAGGGTAGGATACAAACTTGGTCACTCACAATGAAAAAATGAGGGGCGTGCAATAAGGTAAAAGTTTTATTCCTCAACATCCATTAGTCTCTCAATAGGGGTAGCAACAGGAGTTAACAATGTCTTTGTAGTTGCACCAATTTTTCCAATACTCAAGGTCATATACTTGAAGGGCATGTATGCATGGCACTCTTGGAGTACGTAAAGTAAGTCCTGAAGGGAATGGCATGCATGGCACCCTTAGTATCCTTGTGAAATATGAATTGAAGTTAAAAGTAAAAAATAACTTAAGGACGGGATACAAAGAAAATAATTATTCTTACAATTTACCAATGAGAAAAAACATTAATTATTTATATCCACTTAGAAATGAGAAAAATTAAAATTAAAATACTAAAATAAGACATTATTAGTAACATTGGGTAAAGTCAAATAAAATAAAATAAACTAGAAGGTAAGCTTGAGTTCAAGGATGTGCATATTTTTATTTTAGCTAATTAATTAATAAAAAAAAAAAAAAATTCATAAGAACTCTTAAACAATGAAAAGTTAGGGGGTGTTACACGTAAAATTTCCACGCTTGAATAATGTGTCCCATGTGGCACAAACGTCACATTTTAAGTGTTGCATGTGGTGCAAACGTCACACCTAAGTGTTGTAAGTTTCGCACCTAAACTGTCACAAGTGTTGTAACATGCTCCATACACTTTCAGTAAGTGTCACGACTCAATTGACACCATAGAAACACTTGTCATAACCCCTAAATCATGTCGGAAGGAAAATCCCCATCACTTGGCAATTGGAACATACCTTTTACCTGGGATTTTGACCATTCTTTGGACTTTTAGGAGGATTGGCGCTCCCCTGCCTATGCTTAGGGAGCGTCGACGCTCCCTACACCATTCTAAGGGGGAACCATGGCACTCTAGACTTAGCTTTATGTGGGTGCCATTATTGGTTGAGGGAGTCAAGGTAAATCCCACCTTCTTCTAAGAGACATATCTGAAAGGTTGGAGTTTGTTTGGCTCGAATCCTAATCCATGTCCCTCTTTAAGGAAAGAATCATAACCTATGGATCCATATCCTCAACCTATTCCAAAAATACTCAAGGTGGTTGAGCCTCTCAAATCCTATAAATTGGAGGCATTTCCATGGTGAAAGGGGGAAAAGAAATCAGTAAAGTATCATCATTTTGATCTTGGTTATGTTAGGGTCCTAACCGCACATAGGTACAATAATATATTCAGATGTAATAAAGGTCAATATTAATAAGGCCTTGCAATAAAATAGAATAAGTCGAATGTAAGAATACCTAATAGAAGCTTTCACTTCTAGAAGGATCTTCCTCTAGATGCTTCTTTTGATAGACATATTTAGTATAAATAGAAGTCGAGGGTATGAGAACCCTAGCTTAGATATTATTGTAATAGAGCTCTGCTCAACTGGAGGTTGCCCCCTCGAAGATGCCCGTGAACATTGCTCTAAGAATCAAAGTGTTATTTATGTTGTTATTCTTATATCATTTCAGTGTTATTGTGGTGATTGTTCTGGTTATATTGTTTTTATTCTGCCATTTCTATCATTTTATTTATGTTCTGCATACTTTTTATATCTGGTATATTGCAAGTAGTATCATATCACTTTCCTCAACATAAATTGTGGGTAAATTTTTTTTCAGGGTAGAGACATATTCTGGCGTCTTTAAGCCACGAAGATCTATCCTTACACACATAAACACGTAGTTGAGGGATTCATACATGCAGGAAATACAAGTGGTACTTAAGCGCACATCTGTTTTCCACCCTTGCAACCCTTGTCGGTACCCCTTCGAGTGGTAGCACATTAGACATCACCTGTGTACGGATCGACCTAGATTACCTAGATCCCTCTTTAGATAGACCGATCGGTCGCCTGACTACTATAGTGCCACCAAGAACAACACTCGGGAAGATACTCTCTAGTACCTGGGTAGTTAGGTAGTACAGCTAAGGGTACGGTCTAGCCTCCTTAGTTAGTGCCCTGAGATATTGGGCTGATTACTACTGTTGGACCCCACAAGTATATCAGAGAGCTATAACACAGGGCAAACCCTTGTCTGTAGAACCCTTGAATACCTAACCCTTGGGGACATAAACATAAACAAATTAAAATAGACAAGATCTATTGTCACGCAACTGTGTTCAGGTTGCCAAATCACTACACATTTCTTCCTAGTTAAGCATATGGGCATTTCATCACCGCAGTATTCTTCAGACCGGAGTATAACTCTGTAGGGGTAAAAAAAGTAAAAAAGTTTGGAAATGTTTTCACCATTATTTGAGACCTATTCCATTGGATTCATCTCTTCTCCCTTATCACATTCATACATATCATTTTTCGACAAAAGTTTTTACCCCACCCGCTCCTTTTCGGTTCCCTCATCATCATGGCCCATACCCGTAGCCAAGACTTGGAATCTCGATTCAATACCTTACAATCTAATCTCACCAAGACCCAACAAGAAGTGAAACAACTCAGTGCCAATGTTGTTGCCATCAATACAACCATGCAGTCTTCAATGGAGGAAATCAAACAAGACCTGACCACCCAGATTGAATCTGTCTTTTCAATGCTCTGCACCAAGCTGCATATCCCTACAATTAACCCTTCCTCTGACCCACCTCCACATACTAAAGCTGAAACTTCCTCTCATTCCCATAACTTTTAGCACCATCACATTCAACGTGACCTACGCCTTCTGCGGTTGGATGTGACCAAATTTGATGGCTCAGATCCCACTGGTTGGGTAACCCAAATTGAACATTATTTCTCTTTATACAACATTACATATGAATTGGCCAAACTTTAGTATAGTGTTCTCCATCTAGATCAAGAACGTTGGCAATCGTGGCAATGGAGAAAAACTTCCCATCAAGGGTATATTTCTTGGACACACTTTGTGGCAGAGCTTTATGAATGCTTTGACACTGACACCAACCATTTGGTTCATTTGAAAAAGTTGAAACAATCAGGAACAATGGAAGACTTTATAGTTGCCTTTGAGCGCTTGGCTTTTCGGACAGAGGGCATGTCTGATGCCTTTTTCTGAGAATGTTTTATCAGTGGCCTCAAGGATGAGATTCGGGCCCATTTCCTCATGGCTTGGCCTCAGAGTTGGATGAAGGCAACTAAAAGAGATAAAGAAGCACAACAGGTTGTATCTTCTCAAAACCGGAAACCCTACTTTATCCCTCACACTAAACCAGCCAATACCACTACTCCCTCCACTCCACTAAAGATAAAAAAATTGACTAGGGATGAAATGGTTGAACGCCAACTCAAAGGCCTTTGTCATAATTGTTATGACAAATATTTCCCGAGCCACAAGTGTAAGGAACAAAATATTTTTATGGCCATCTCAGGGGATGTTTCGAAAGAGGATGTTGAGACTCCCCTTGTGTTTGAGTTACCTGAAACCACTGACACAACCCCTCCCTTAGACCCTCCCGAAGTAGAACTGGTCATTTCCCTCAATGCTCTCACTAGATTCTTCACTACCCAAACCCTCAAGCTAATCGATTACATCAAGCATAGGAAGGTCATCATTCTAGTTGATAGTGGAAGCACCCATTATTTTATTCATCACCGCATTTCCCAAGAAACTCATTGCTACATCCATGCCATCAATAATTTCCAAATCATGATTGTCAATGGTGGCTGCATGAAATGTGGAGGGCATTGTGAAAATGTGTGTCTCCAAATTGGTGACTACCACTTGAAATCTCATATGTTTTCTATCGAAATGGGCAGTTGTGACATTGTGTTGGGTGCAGACTGGCTAAGGACTTTGGGTCCCATTCTCATGGATTTTAAGGAATTAACCATGCAGTTCGACCAAGAGGGCCACCAATATAATTTCCAAGTCATCATCGTCGGTTCACCTGAGATCATTAGTTCCCATAGCATGGAAAATATTGTCAAAAAAGGTCATTCTGGTGTTATTTCCCAACTCCATGCCATACAAGAAACATAGACACCCTCGATGCCACAAGAACTCCAAGACATCCTTTATAAACATCAAGTGGTCTTTTCCACTCCCAAGGGACTCCCTCCTTCCCGTCGTGTTCATGATCATTCCATTCCCCTTGTACCCAAAAGCCTTCCTCCCAATATCCGTCTATATCGTCACCCCTTTTCCCAAAAAATTGAAATTGAGAAAATGGTCCAGGAACTCCTTAATGCAGGCGTTATCTTCCCTAGTACAAGCCCCTACTCTTCTCCTGTGTTCATGGTCCTAAAGAAATAAGGTTCTTGGAAAATATGTCCTAAATTTTGTGCCCTCAACAAACTTACCATTAAAGAAAAATTTCCCATTCCTGTCATTGATGAACTCTTGGATGAATTGAGTGGCAACCAATTCTTTACTAAACTTGATCTTTGTTTGGGCTACCACCAGATACGTATGAAAGAAGAAGATATTCCCAATACTTCCTTTAGAACTCATGAGGGCCACTATGAGTTTTTGGTTATGTCCTTTGGCTTGTGTAATGCCCCCTCCACCTTCCAAAGCCTCATGAATCGTGTCTTCTGTCCTTTTCTACGTCATTTTGTCTTATTTTTCTTTGATGATATCCTCATCTATAGAAAAACATGGACAAACCATCTTGCTCATGTGGATCGAGTTCTCCATCTACTCTCTCAGCACCAACTTTTCCTGAAACAGTCTAAATGTTCTTTTGGCGCCTAAGAAGTCGAGTACTTGGGTCATCTGGTTGGAAAATACGACGTCAGGGTGGATCCTAAAAAGATTGAATCTATGCAAGACTGACCTCACCCAAAGACTCTCAAAATCTTGCATGGATTTCTGGGCTTAACATGTTATTATCGCAAGTTTGTTAAGAATTATGGAAAGATTGTAGCACCTCTCACTGCATTCCTAAAAAATAACTCTTTCAATTGGACTCCACCCGCTGCTCAAGATTTTCAAACCTTGAATATGGCCATGTGCACCACTCTAGTCCTGGCCCTTCCTGATTTCAAAAATTCCTTTGTCTTGGAATGTGACGCTTCAAGGAAAGGAATTGGTGTTGTCCTTATGGAAGAGGGTCAACCTTTGGCATTTACCAGCAAGCAATTGTCTGAAATAAATATGGGAAAATCAATCTATGAAAAGGAAATGTTGGCTATTCTACATGTCGTTGATCTATGGTGCCCTTATCTATTGGGGAAATGCTTCCAAATTAAGACAGACCATCAAAGCCTCAAGCATTTTCTGTAACAACGCATTTCCTCCCTGGAGAAACAAAAATGGGTGACTAAGATCTTTGGATATGATTATGAGATCATTTAAAAGAAAGGAAAAGACAATGTGGTTGCAGATGCACTTTCCCAAAAATATGAAGATGAAGGATCCATTTTTTCTCTTTCCTTCATTGTACTAGATTGGCTCCAAGCCGTTCGCCAAGAATGGATACAAGATCCCAAAAGTTCACATCTGATCCAACAATTGCAGTCCAATGCTCCATCTTCCCTAGGGTACTCTTGACTCCATGATGAGCTTCAATACAAAGGTCGTTTGTATTTAAGTAAACAATCAAACCTTAAATCCACGGTACTTTCTGAGCTTCATGCTACACCCACAATGAGGCACTCCGGGTTCACCAAAACCTATGACAGGGTCAAACGTTCTTTTTTTTGGGATGGTATGAAACAAGAAATTCGTAAGTTTTGAGGAAGTGCAGCAATTTCCACATCTCAAACCTTGAGGACAAGGTTGTTTTTAAGGGGGAGGACATGTTAGGGTCCTAACCCACACATAGGTAGAATAATATATTCATATGTAATGAAGGTCAATATTAATAAGGCCTTGCAATAAAATAGAATAAGTCGAATGTAAGAAGACCTAATAGAAGCTTCCTCTTCTAGAAGGATCTTCCTCTAGATGCTTCTTTTGATAGACATATTTAGTATAAATAGGAGTCGAGGGTATGAGAACCCTAGCTTGGATATTATTGTAATAGATCTCTACTTGACTGGAGGTTTCCCCCTCGAAGAGGCCCGTGAACATTGCTCTTATAATCAAAGTGTTATTTTTGTTGTTATTCTTATATCATTTCAGTATTATTGTGGTGATTGCTCTGGTTATATTGTTTTTATTCTACCATTTCTATCATTTTATTTTTGTTCTGCATACTTTTTATATCTGGTATATTACAGGTTCATTCATGGAAGGGTTGGACGAGGAGATCTTGGAGAGGCTACTAGAACATCAATCATGGTCTATAAGTATTCTCTTTTGGGTTCTCATTGAATATACTTGGCCTATTTCCTTCAAGCTTGTGTATTCTTGCATATGTTTGTCTATTGTTGCTTTAATCTTCATAGATGAATTTGTTTTACCTAATCAATTAGAGTAGGAGATAGTTTTTTCTCTTTGCTACCTATTGCAGGTATCAAGTTGCACCAGGGGGTTTGAAGATCAAGCTCATGGATTGGAAGCAGCGAGGACAAACTTCGTAAAAAGTCACATCATTCCCTTTCTCCCTCTCTCTTTTCGATTGGTTAAAATGAGTTTAAAGGGATGTTACACACCAAAATGTCACACTTAAGTGTCGCACCTATTTACGCCTAAGTTTCACTAGTGTCGTAAAGTGTCGTATGCACCTTACTAAGTTTCGCATGCACTTTTTCAAAGTGTCATATGCACCTTACTAAGTGTTGCATGCACTTTACTAAATGTCACAACACCTTGACACCATGAAAGAAAATTTGTCACAATACCTAGTCAGTGTGGAGGAGAAATATATCATATGAAGGTCAAAATACTATGTGCACATGAATTATTCATTATTAATCATAAAAACAAAATTAATTTAGTGTGAGAATACACCTCACATTTAGTTTCCTAATCTCAAGGAGAAGTTGAGAATCTCATGGATGGTTGAGATATTTTCTCAAACCAAAATCCTAATTTGGTGGATCTTGAGAGACATTTCCTCTTTAAAATCCTTAAGAGATATTTTCTCAGCCACATAAGAATACACAGTGAGTACTCAACCCAGGGTCTTCCTACTCTAGATCAAAACCATGAAATAATACACTGTGGAGCTACGATATGACAAGAACATAGCCACAGACCAATACCAAGTGGATCTATGTATATCAACCAAATGATATCCATCACAACCTGGGAAAAGTACGAAACATAGTGAGTACTCAACCCAGGGCCTTCACCCCGATCCCAAAACACTACGATTCTATCCATGTGAATAAATGTTTTGATGTCGAACATGGTAGAAACCACTTGATTACCAGTCATTGATGTATATCGTTAACAAGAATGAGGAAAATTACCAATTATGTCAATGACTCCCAAGGTATCTATAGTACATTCGAGTAAATGTGAATAATGAGCTAAAGTCGAACATCTATGGAATCAATCGATCATGGGTCATTGATGTAAACCCACTATCAAAAGTGAGGAGGCATGCCATTGAGGCATGAAGTTTCCAAGGTACTTATGTGTTTCTAAGTCTAATTCTCGGAAAATGTATTGAATTCGACAGGAAAAAGGCTCGTCGAAGGGGGGCCTTGATGTATCCCCCATCATCGACACGAAATTGTCATAGGAAATTGATATGAGATGGTGGATTATATGAACATGGACTGAAATAGGAATGGAAACTATAAATATTGTAGATGGTTGGTTTGAAATGAAAATAATTCCCTTGAACATTATGAGGCATGACACAAGACTTGGCAACTTTGACTTGTTTGAGAAAAGGACCAAAACATAGTGCAACAATCACCGAGGCATTCTTTGAGTAAGATGAAGGAGTAATAGGACTCATGGGATTGGTATGATTTAGAGGTGAGTGGATGGACCAATTGTGAGGAAAGATGCAAGCAGGTTCCATGTTCAAGGGAACAATCAAAGCTTCCTTAAAGGTTTCGTGACACTTGACCCACTTCCTTCAATTTCTCCCCCATCCATATAGATGAGTACCTCTTTCTTGTTTAATGAGCTCGAGGAGGATAACATGTGCTCGATATAACTCACCTTCAGTAAGTTCCTCTTCTTATGTTTAAAAAACTGGAAGAACTAATATTTTGTTCCCATATGGACCCTTCAATGTATGGTTTTACGAGTCCAGAGAAGGAAAACTCAGTAGTTTTTCATGTTTAAGGAGTTTGAAAATAACTTAAGGAAAAATCTGTGGATGTTATTTTTCATAATTTTAGTCTCCTAGGCCTGAAAAAACATAAAATAATGCGAAGGATAACTCTTCTAACGAAAGAGGTCATAGCATTCACTTTTTGTAGTTAGTTTGTCGGGACCAAAAAAGGGTTAAAATATCACCCAATAGACGATTCTTCATGATTTAGTGAACTCGAAGAATGATGAAGTAGGCTCGAAAGGATCACAAGGTCACCAAAAATTTATGCCTCCTAATTTCTTGTATAAAAAAGACATTCTCGGAAAAACAATTGTCGGCAATTCCTTTAAAAACCAACAGAAACTGTGGAAAAAACCAAATAAAAGGAAACATTAATGTGAAAAAGGTTTAAATAAAACTAGTTTACAAGTGGTTAAAAGTCATTTGGGTAAAAAATTTAGTTCATTTCACATTTCATTTCACTTGCCTCTTTCACTTGGAGTTTTATTTATTTATTTGGAGTAGTTTTTTCGGCATCGATTGCAGGAGCTCTGAACCATTTATTCACATTCACTAGAATGTACTAGGGTACTTTGGGATTCATTGTCATCATTGGTGATTTCCCTCGCACTTGTTAACTATTTACCTCAATGACCAGTAATCAAGTGGTTTCTACCATGTTCGACATCAAATCATCTATTCACATGGTTAGATTCATACCGCATCAGGATCAGGACGAAGACCCTGGGTTGGGCGCTCACCCTGTTATGTTCTTTTCTTAGGCTGCGATGGAGATCATTTGAGAATGTAAAATATTTTAGTACAATCACCATGTTTGCAATATTATTGATATATACAATTTCACATAGATCCACATTGTATTGATTCATGGATATGTTTCGTCATCTCGTAGCTCCACTGTGTATTTTTTGTGGATGTGATCAGTTCATGTCATGGAGGTATGGATCCACATTGTATCTCTGGTAGCCATATCCTTAGTCAGTATTTTCATGGATCCACAATGTATTGGTCGACGACCATGCTTTGATTCATCTCGTATTCCAAGAATAGGTATGCCTACCTCTGAAACATACTTGTATATTGATTGATGTTTGTTTGTAGCTTCTGTCGGGTTCTCTGACTCCAACACCCTTGCATTGAAGAATTTTTAAAGTGTTTCCATCATCAATTTCTCTTCTGACCTCACAGTTTAGGGGGCATATGTTACACACCAAAACTTCACACCTAAGTGTCGCATCTATTTGCACCTAAGTGTCAAAAGTTTCTTAAAGTGTGGTATGCACCTTACTAAGTGTCGTATGCACTTTGTCAAATTGTCATATGCACATTACTAAGTGTCACATGAACTTTACCAAGTGTCACAACACCTTGACACCATGAAAGAAAATTTGTCAAATACCAAGTGAGTGTGGAGGAGAAATATATCATATGAAGGTAAAAATAATATGTGCACATGAATTATTCATTATTATTCATAAAAAAGGAAATTAATTTAGTTGAAAAACCACCTCACATTTAGTTTCCTAATCTCAAGGAGAAGTTGAGAATATCATGGATGGCTGAGATATTTTCTCAAACCAAAATCCTAATTTGGTAGATATTGAGAGATATTTCCTCAAAATATGTGAGAGATATTTTCTCCCTAAAATCCTTGAGAGATATTTTCTCCCTAAAACTCTTGGAGATCCCAATTTAGTGGATCTAGTGAGTGATCTTCTCCATGGTGGTTAAGCCTCCAAATCTATATAATGAGGGCTTTACATGGTGAAGGGGGGAAGATTTGAGATATAAAACCTTTGATCTTGGGGAAAGAATTCAACATTTTGATTTCAAGATTCGTGCAAGGGGCTGGAAGAGGAGAGCTTGGTGAAGATATTGCATCGTCAATCATGATATGTAAGTGCCTTCTTTGGCTTTCCAATTAATATCAACTTGGCCTATTCACTTCAATTTAATGTGTTCTACATTTGCTTGTTTATTGTCGTTTCAGTCTTCATAGATAGATTTTCTTTATATAATCATTTAGAGTAGGAAGAAGAGTTCCTTTGCTAGTCTTTGCAGGGTTTCATTTTCTTTGAGGAGCTTGGAGATCAAGCCTACGGATTGGAGCAGCGAGGACGAACATCGCAACAAGGTACACCACATCATTCTTCTTCTCTCTTGCTTGATTGATCTAATTATATATATAGGGAAAGTAGTAACCACTTGTTCTCTTCTTTCTTTGTACCAAATATAGAGGTCTTGGTCTAAAGGGGAGCTGAACCTATCCGCAGGGTAAGATTTCTCACAACAGGGGGAAGAATCGTAGTTTAGATTAAAATCTTAAGCTAAAAAGGAAGTAGGATAGATTTAAGTGGAGAATACATTAAATAACTAAGTCACAAAATATTCTGATACAACAAGAATAGGATTTTGGGAGGAAATCTAGGAAACACTAAGAAGAAATTGTAGGAAGCCAAAAAAAGGGTGAGTGGGGGAAATGAATTGATTTAAATTAAAAATTGATATTTTCATGAGCACTTATGTATGTATATGATGTTGGATACACCTACCACACTTAGAGGAGGGGTGAATGAGTGTGGGGCTCTTTTTCCCAAAACTTCCCTCTTGCACAAAAACTCATCAATTAGCATTCAACATTTATTCATTACCCATTGTTGTCATTTATAACCAATTAGATGTAGGCACATATCAACAACATATATCAGCAATATATCATCAACAAGTCATCATCACAATGGACACAAAGAACATAAGATGTATGTACAATTTTCTTTTTATTGCGGACTACAATCCTTGGGTTTTATCAGCAACAACTGAATAGAGTACAACTCTACAAGAGCACCAGCTCTAAATGCAAGACTCAACTTGCATTCTCAGCACCAACTAAGATGAGGCAATAATCCTCAACATATATCAATCTGTCAACAGGTACGCGACCTGTCAGTAGTGCAGCCCGCGTGTGTACGATCCTTGGCTCACTACAGCCCGCGTGTGAACGCGGCCAGTGTATGATGTAACAAGCATATGCTTCTAAGCAACTAGGGTTTTGCTTTGCTTCACATGCTCAGATTCTCTACAACTTGCAATCACTTTCTCTTCTGTCTTCCACTATCCAAAATGACCCACAGCTAGTCACAACACATCCAAGCTCTCCAATATCTTGCTCATGCTCCACAATAAATAAATATGAATGTTATCTCAATCATGTATAAATAACTAGTATACCATAGCAATCATGTCACTACTGAATCACAAGAGTGTTTCTCACTCCATCCACCAAATCAACCAAATTGAGCCACATCATAGAAGCCATACCAAGAATTCCCTAAGAATTCACAACATATCAAACAATAGCATCTATCAAGACAATAATGTATCCATACCAGTGTCTTAGTGATAGATTTGAGGCCATAGAATGCAGATCTGGAACTTGCCTCAACATCCAAGAGCTTGGCACCAGCTCAAACACAAATCTCCATGAGGTTATTCAGTCCACACTCCCTATACAAAGTCAGCCCACGTGTACACTCACCCTATACACAACCAGCCCACGTGTACATGCATCCTATACACAGACAGCCCGCGTGGGCATCAGAAAATAGGTTTTTCTGTGAATTTGAGACTTTTTCCATCAAGATCTTCGACAGTGTCGAAACTTTGATGTGTCCATGAGAAACTCCTCTCGCTCTCTTCCTTAGAATAGATCTTCAATCATGCTCAAGATATCCACACCAATAAGATTATCTCACAAGAAGCTCTCCATCAATACTCCAAAAGATATTCACAAGAATCTCTCCATTGATCCACAAGGATTCTCACCAAATGTGCATTTTACAAGAGATCCTAGCTTCTTATTTATAATTTCATATTCTAGGTCACTTAACCCATTTTTAGGTTACTTAATCCATTTCTAGGTCACTTAACCTATTTTCCTTATTTTAGGGTTAACCACTTTCCATGAATATAAAGTTCTCAAATACTTTATCATTTAAATATTCCTTCTTGATTTTGTCACTTTACTTTATCATTTAAATAATCCATCTTGATTTTGTCACTTTACTTTATCATTTAAATAATGATATCTTCTTTTCAAGAACTTTTACTTCTTTGACCTTTTG
>ML782114.1:33941-52119 GCA_009831015.1 Picea engelmannii | reverse complement strand
CATAGATTAGATTAGATTAGTTCTACTTCAGTCCTGCATATACAGTGCATGTGCTTCGTCAGTCTACGTACCCCGGGTTGACAATTAAATGGTTGGGCAAGTACTACAACGTTATTATAACGACATATATTTCGCCTAACAGAAATACAAGTGGTTCTTAAGCACACATCGGTTGGCCACCCTTGTAACCCCTGTTGGTACGCCTTCTAGTGGTAGCGCATCAGACAACACTTGTGTACAGATCAACCTAGATTACCTTAAGCCCTCTTTAGATAAACCAATCGGTCACCTGAATTCTATAGTGTCACTGAGAACATCACTCAGGAAGATACTCTCTAGTACCTGGGTAGTCAGATAGTATAGCTAAGGGTACAATCTATCCTCCTTAGTTAGTGCCCTGAGATATTGGGTCGAATACTACTATTGGACCCTACACGTATATCCGAGAGCTATAGCACAGGGCAACCCCTTGTTTGTAGAACCATTGAATACATAACCCTTGGGAACAGAAACATAAACAAATTAAAACAGAAAAGATCTATTGTCATGCAACTATGTTCAAGTTGTCAAGTAAATACACATTTCTTTCTGGTTAGGCATTTGGGCATTTCCTCTCTGCAGTATTCTTCAGACCGGAGACCTATTCCATTGGATTCATCTCTTCACCCTTATCACATTCATCCTTATTCCTCTTTGAGACCTATTCCATTGGATTCATCTCTTCGCCCTTATCACATTCATCCATATCATTTTTCAGAGAAAAAACAATTTACCCCGCCTGCCCCTTTTTAGTTTCCCCATCCTCATGGCCCATACTCGTAGCCAAGACTTGGAAGCTCGCTTCAACACCTTGCAATCTGGTCTCATTGAGACCCAACAAGAAGTGAAACAAGTCAGTTCCAATGTTGCCGCCATCAATACAACCATGCAGTCCTCAATGGGGGAAATCAAACAAGACCTCACCACCCATCTTGAATCAGCACTCTGCACCAAACTGCATATTCCTACAGATAACCCTTCCTCTTCCTCACCTCCACATGTTGAAGGTGACCATTCCTCCCATTCCCATACCTTGCAAAACCATCACTTTCAACGTGACCTATGCCTTTCGCGGGTGGATGTGACCAAATTTGATGGCTCGGACCCCACTGGTTGGGTAACCCAAATGGAACCTTACTTCTCTTTATACGACATTACAGATGACTTGGCCAAACTCCAGTATGGTTTTCTCCATCTAGATCAAGAATGTTGGCAATGGTGGCAATGGAGAAAAACTTCTCGTCAAGGGTATATTGCTTGGACACACTTTGTGGTAGAGATTTATGAACGCTTTGACACTGACACCAACCATTTGGGCCATTTGACAAAGATGAAACAATTAGGAACAATGGAAGACTTTATAGCTGCCTTTGAGTGCCTGGATTTTAGAACAGAGGGCATGTCTGATGCCTTTTTCGAGAGTGTTTTATTAGCGGACTCAAGGATGAAATTCAGGCCCATGTCCTCATGGCTCATCCTGAGAGTTGGGTGGAGGCTACCAAAAAAGATAAAAAAGCACAACAGGTTGTATCTTCTCAAAACCACAAACCCTCCTTTATCCCTCGCCCTAAACCAGTAAATCCCACTACTCCCTCTCTCCACTAAAGATCCAAAAATTGACCAGGGCTGAAATGGATGAACGCCAACTCAAAGGCCTTTGTTATAACTGTGATGAAAAATATTTCTTTGGCCACAAGTGTAAAGAACAAAAGATTTTTATGCCCATCTCTGAGGAGATTTTGGAAGAAGATAAAGAAACTCCTTTTGTATCTGAGTCACCCAAATCCACTGACATAACCCCTCCCTCAGACCCTCTTGAAGTAGAACCGGTCTTTCCCTCAATGCTCTCACTGGCTTCTTCGCTCCCTAAACCCTCAAGCTAATTAGTTACATCAAGCATCGGAAGGTCATCATTCTAGTTGATAGTGGCAGCACCCATAATTTTATTCATCGCCACATTGCCCAAGAAACTCATTGATACATCCATGCCGTCAATAATTTCCAAATCATGATTACCAATGGTGGTTCCATGAAATGTGGAGGGAATTTTGAAAATGTGCGTCTCCAAATTGGTGACTACCACTTGAAATCCCACATGTTTGCTATCGACATGGGAGGTTGTGACATTATGTTGGGTGCAGACTGGATAAGGACTTTGGGTCCCATTCTCATGGATTTTAAAGACTTAACCATGCAATTCGACCAGGAAGGCCACCAATATAAGTTCCAAGGCATCACCATCAATTCACCTGAGATCATTAGTTCCCATTGCATGGAAAAGCTTTTCAAAAAGGGTCATTTTGGTGTTATCCCCCAACTCCATTCCATACAAGCAACAGAGACACCCTCGATACCACAAGACCTCCAAGCCATCCTTTCAAAACATGAATTGGTCTTTTCCACTCCCCAAAGCCTCACTCCTTCCCATGGTGTTCATGATCATTCCATTCCCCTTGTACCGGGAAGCCTTCCTCCCAATATCCGTCTGTATCTTCACCCCTTTTCCCAAAAAAATGAAATTAATAAAATGGTCCAGGAACTCCTTAATGCAAGTGTTATCCTCCCTAGTACGAGCCCCTACTCGTCTGTTGTGTTCATGGTCCTGAATAAAGAAGGTTATTGGTGAATGTGTCCTGACTTCCGTTCCCTCAACAAACTTACCATCAAAGACAAATTCCCCATTCCTGTCATTGATGACCTCTTGGATGAATTGAGTGGCGCCCAATTATTCACTAAACTGGATCTTTGTTTGGGCTACCACCTGATATGTATGAAAGAGGCAGACATTCCCAAGACTGCCTTTAGAACTCATGAGGGCCACTATGAGTTTTTGGTTATGCCCTTTGGCTTGTGTAATGCCCCCTCCACCTTCCAAAGCCTCATGAATCAGGTCTTCTGTCCTTTTCTCCACCATTTTGTCTTAGTTTTCTTTGATGATATCCTCATCTATAGAAAAACCTGGACAGACCATCTTGCTCATGTGGATCGAGTTCTCCATCTACTCTCTCAGCACCAACTTTTCCTGAAACAGTCTAAATGTGCTTTTGGCACCTCAGAAGTAGAATACTTGGGTCATTTGGTTGGCAAAGATGGTGTAAGGGTGTATCCTAGAAAGATTGAAGCTATGCAATACTAGCCTCACCCAAAGACTCTTAATATCTTGCATGGATTTCTAGTCTTAACAAGGTATTATCGCAAGTTTGTTAAGAATTATGGGAAGATTGCAACACCTCTCACTACTCTCATAAAAAATAACTCTTTCACTTGGACTCCAACTGTTGCTCAAGCTTTTCAAACCTTGAAGATGGCCATGTGCACCACTCCAGTCCTCACCCTTCCTAATTTCACAAAGACCTTTTTGTTGGAATGTGATGCCTCAGGGAAAGGAATTGGTGTTGTCCTTATGCAAGAGGGTCGACCTTTGGCCTTTACCAGCAAACAACTATCTGAAAGAAATCTGGGAAAATCCATCTATGAAAAGGAAATGTTGGCTATTCTGCATGTCGTGGATCTGTGGCGTCCTTATCTATTGGGGCAACGTTTCCAAATTAAGACAGACCATCAAAGCCTCAAGTATTTTCTGGAACAACGCATTTCCTCCCCATAACAAAAAAAATGGGTGACTAAACTATTTGGATATTATTATGAGATCATTTATAAGAAAGGAAAAGATAATGTGGTTGCGGATGCACTTTCCTGAAAATATGAAGATGAAGGATCCATTTTTTCTCTTTCATTCATTGTACCAGATTGGCTCCAAGCCATTTTCCAGGAATGGCTACAAGATCCCAAAAGTTCACAGTTGATCCATCAATTGCACTCCAATGCTCTAGCTTCCCCAGGGTACTCTTGGCTCCATGAAGAACTTCGATACAAAGGCCATTTGTATTTAAGTAAACAATCAAAGCTTAAATCCACGGTACTTTCTGAGCTTCATGCTACACCCACAGCAGGGCACTCTGGGTTCACCAAAACCTATGATGGGGTCAAACGTTCATTTTTCTGGGATGGTATGAAATAGGACATTTGTAATTTTGTAGCTAAATGTGACGTGTGTCAACGCAACAAGGGAGAAATAGTCAAATCGTCAGGCACACTACAACCTCTCCCAGTTCCACCTTCTATTTGGAAGGATATTTCTATGGATTTTATTACTGGCTTACCCAAATCAAGAAATAAATCTGTCATCATGGTGGTTGTTGATCGCCTTTCTAAGTATGCTCATTTCTGTGCCCTTCAACACTCGTTTACAACATCCACGGTGGCTCAAATCTTCATGGATCAGGTCTTCAAGCTTCATCGCATGCCGCACTCTATTGTTTCTTATCGTGACCCAACTTTCACAAGCAATTTTTGGCAAGAACTGTTCAAGATAGAAGGCACCGAATTGCATCTCATCACAACTTATCATCCCTAGAATGATGGCCAAATGGAAGTTGTCAACAAGTGTTTGGAAACATATTTGAGGTGTTTTGCCTCAGAAAAGAAAAATTAGTGGGCTCAATGGTTACCCCTAGCTGAATGGTGGTACAACACTTCATACCATACAACTACACTCATGACTCCTTTTGAAGTGGTATATGGACAGAATCCAGCTTCAGTTCTCTCATACTTACCAGGTACTTTGAAGGTCCAGGCAGTTGACCTAACACTTACAGCTCGAGAGGCTATTCTTTGTACCCTCAAAGAGAATTTGGTCATGGCACGGAATCACATGAAGCAACAAGTAGATCAAGGTTGCTCTGAATGTCAATTTGCAGAAGGGGATCATGTGTTTCTTCGACTGCAACCTTACAAGCAAATTTCCCTCAAGGTCGAGCATTGTCAGAAGCTAGTGCCCAAATTTTATGGTCCTTATATCGTGCTCAAGCATGTGGGACAAGTCACCTATCAGTTAGATTTTCCCATCCATTCAAAGCTACATCCTATTTTTCATGTTTCATGCTTAAAGAAGGTGATTGGAGCTATGTGCCAAATTCAAACGAACCTTCTAGAGTTAGCTGAAGAAGGATCCATTTGGCTACAGCCAAAAGTAGTTTTGGACCAACATGAGTGTCGCCTACATCAAAGAAATATCAAGGAAGTGACAGTCCAGTGGAAAGATACATCTCCAGCAGACGCCACTTGGGAACCAACTACCATTCTGCAGCAATTTCCTCATCTCAAGCCTTGAGGACAAGGTTGTTTTTAAGGGGGCGGACATGTTAGGGTCCTAACCCGCACATAGGTAGAAAAATATATTCGGATGTAATAAAGGTCAATATTAATAAGGCCTTTCAATAAAATAGAATAAGGCGGATGTAAGAAGACCTAATAAAAGCTTCTGCTTCTAGAAGGATCTTCCTCTAGATGCTTCTTTTTAGTATAAATAGGATTCAAGGGTATGAGAACCCTAGCTTGGATATTATTGTAATAGAGCTCTACTCAACCAGAGGTTTCCCCCTCGAAGAGGCTCATGAACATTTCTTTCAGATTCAAAGTGTTATTTCTATTGTTATTCTTATATCATTTCAGTGTTATTGTGGTGAATGTTTTGGTTATACTGTTGTTATTCTTCCATTACTAGAATTTTATTTATGTTCTACATACATTTTATATCTGGTATATTACATGAACTCTCAAAAGTGTCATCACTTCTATAATGGGAATTCCAATGAGATTCGACTTTGAAGTCATAAACTTGGTCGAAGGAATTCCTTCTTATACCACATTAGTAGGAAGACCCTGGGGTCAAAACATGAAAGTTGTGATATCTTTAGAAAGGGACAAGGTCAAGATAAAAGGAAGTGGAAGAAAAATTATAACCCCCCTGGACCCAAAATAAGGAAAACCATGGTTCAAAACATGGGATAAGGCACAGGAAGCACGTCGACTATACCAAGTAATGAATGAATAGAAAGACAGTTTCGAACCTAACATTGAAGTAGAAATACTAATCAGATCTCCATTATCGATATGAAAAAATTCAGATTCAGAATTGTACAACTGATAGATGGATAATTGTGAAGCTTAAGATAAATAATGGTGGTCGATAGAAGCAATACCTATCAAATGATCCAAAACATGCTTGTTGGTTCATGCAATCCCTATCGTCGCTAAAAGAAAACTAAAACAAATGCTAACATTAATACCAACTAATGCATACATAAGAAATTCCACGCAGTTTAATGAACGAAGCTCTCTGTCAGGACATATTGACGAAGTCTCCAAATCAGCTGGGGAATAAGGAAGAATACAAATCCTAGTTGAATCCTTCACTATCCAAGCTGACCAACGGTGGGAGACTCATGCAAAACGACTTCAAACATAGAATATCGCCACATTATATTTTGTGGAAAGATTCAGTGGGAAAAATATTTCTGCAAATATCGACATTTTGATCTTTAAGCCTATATTTGACCCAATGACCCACATAGATAAGTGTGAGCGAGAGTGGAAAAAAGAAGGCTACATAGACGAAAGAGTATGGTTGCATATGTTCCCGAATACACTAGAATATATACATCACAAGTGGTATAAGATTGAAGAAAAATCGGGTTGTACTTGCGACTGGGACGAAATAAAAGATAACGTCCTTAAATATTTTTAATTTAAACCTAAAGAGGAACTCCTATAAGAGGAAACTAGTGAAATCAAAAACTTCTTGGGAAAACCAAGCCCCCAGAAAATTCAAGAAAAAGGGAGAACTAAATTCGATGAGGTATTGACTTCGACTTGTAATTTGGTATCAATGCAAAACATAGAGAACATAATAGCTCGATGAGTGGAAATCGAAAACATAAGTTTTCTCAGACAAATCTTTCGCTAGAAAAAGGATGGCCTCGAAGTACAAAATTTTGTAAAAATAGTATACTCGGTGACCAAGGAAGACACGGAAGAAAATGACCACACAGAGAAACTTGATTTCCCTTCAAGTTACAATAAAGTCGTAGAAGGTGAACGCTTATTAGATGAATCGAAAGCACCTGACTAGATGGATGCAGAAATAAAGACCAAAGAAATTGACATCTCTATAGACGGATGACCAAAAATGGCCAGGGTAGGTGACTATTGGTCTGAGAAGCAAACCATGGAAATAGTCAATATACTAAAAGAATATTAGGACGTTTTCACATGTGAATATTAATATCTCAAAATACTCGTACAAGATATGGGTGAAATGAAGACCGAACTCCTCCCTCGAGCCAAACCCATCAAGAAACGACCATATAAATAGGTGCACAAATATAAACCCATCAGTCAAAAGGAAATCGAAGAAATGTTGACTGCTAATATTATATACCTAGCCGACAAGTCGGAATGGGAAATTCTAATGGTCATGTAACCTAAGAAACACGACCCAAAAAATTTGAGAATATTTGTTGACTTTAAATGATTAAACAAACTCACAGTGACTGACCCATTCCAAACACCCTTTGCCAATGAAATTATCAATTAAATTATGGGTCATGAATGCTACTCGTTCATTGATGGTTTCTCTGGATATAATTAGGTATTGATGGAAAAAGAGGATCAAGAAAAAATGACATTTGTCTCTGAGTTTGGCTCTTTTCTTACAGAGTAATGCCCTTCGGTTTAAAAAATGATCCAGCAGTATTTTACATAATAGTGGTTAAGAAATTTTAGGAGTACATCTACAAAACAATGGCAGTATACTTTGATGACTGAACCATCTATAGTCTCCTAAAATATCATATACAGTGGCTAAGAATGATATTGGAGAGATGCAGGCAAATTCATTTATCTTTAAACATTAAAAAATGCATCTTTTCCATGCCAATTGGTATATTGTTGGGCCACATCATATGCAAAGATGGGATTAAGGTAGACATGGCTAAGATCAAAGTCATTCTTGATTTGAAACCACTAGTGAACCAAAAATAAATTAAATCTTCCTTGGGCACACAAGATACTATTGAAAGTTTATTCGTCACTATTCTGACATTACATTTCCAATCGATGAGTTACTGAAGAAAGAAGTTGAATTTTATTGGATCTATGAATGCAAAAAGTATTTTGAAATATTAAAATTAAAGTTGGTAGAAGCACCTATCTTAATATTCTCGTACTAGTTGAAGAAATTTCATGTGCATTTCGACGCATCCAACGTCGTTGTCAGCTCAGTTTTGGTCGAACCATATTATGACTTGATCAACCACCTAAGTGCATATGTCAGTCGGAAGTTAAAAAAGGAAGAAATAAATTATTCAATAATGGAATGTGAATCCCTAACAATGATTGTTTCCCTACAAAAATTATGACACTACTTATTAGCAAATCCATTTATATTCTTCATAGACCACCATGCACTGAAATATCTCATAAACAAACCAGTGCACCAAGTTAAAATGTGTTGATGGCTACTCCTATTTCAAGAATTTGAATTTGAAGTAATAGTCTGACCAGGGAAGAAAAACATCGGGTCAAATCACTTGTCCCGACTGGAGATAGGGGAAGATCCAACGGGAATTGAAGATGATTTCCTAGATGCAAACTTATTCAAAGTTGAAGCATTCCATAAGGAACTAGAAGATATTTCCAATTTCTTAGAAGAGGGGAAAGCACTTGATGATCTCCAAACTAATAAACAAAAAATCCTAGCAATGAAAGTTGCACCATTCACCTTAATGAATGGTTGCCTCTACAAGCTAGGACTCGACAATATTTTGAGGAGATGTGCACTAGAGAATGAAAGAGAAGATATCATTATCGAGGCACATGCAGGCCCAACATGGGGTCACTTCTAGGTCGATACGACAACCAGGAAAATTTTTCAAACCGGTCTCTAGTGACTGACATTACACAAAGACTATCGGGAGCAAATAAAGAAATGAAATAAGTGCCAAAGGATAGGCCGGCCAATTTGGAAAAAAACGATACTGTTACATTTTGCAAATCCCAACTTACCATTTGAAATCCGGTCTATTGATTTTTTCATATCTTTCCCAAAAAGAGCTAAAAGTATGAGGGAAAGATATATCATTACATTCGTAGAATACTTAACGAAATGAGCAGAAGAAGAACCAGTTGAGAATTGTACAAAGGAAGTAGCTGTGAAATTTATTTAGGAAAATATAATAACTCATTTCAGCTACCCCGTGACAATAATCAGTGACCAATGCACACATTTTATCAACAACACAATTGAAGTATTGCTTAAAACATTTATGATCAACCATAAAAAGACAACTACCTATCATCTGCAGGACAACGAAGTTATCGAATATTTTAACAAGACTTTACAAAAAGGCTCAACAAAAGTATGTGGACTCGACAAAGATGACTGGGATGAAAAAATTCCAACAATACTATGGGCCTCCAAAAAAACATACAAAATATCATCGGGATAGACACTTTTCAGGGTATTCTATGGTCAGGAAGTTGTCATACCACTTCATTTCTGCACTAATGCAGATCATATAGCCTTAGTGTTGGAATTCGACCATATACGTAATACAAGGCATTGTTTCTGCCAACTAAATCAATCATAAGAGAAAATACTAATGGCACAACAACATTAGGAAACACAAAAGAACGAAGAAAAATTATGGCATGATCTACATCTCAAGAAAAAATATATTAATGATAGGGACTTGGTACTCCTATATGAAAGTCAAGTAAAAGGAAAGTTGAGAAATCTACAAACTGCATGGCTAAGTCCATATGTAGTTGAAGACAGTCGACCTTTAGACACATTACAACTAAAAACACTCCAAGGGAAGCCCTTTAAGAAATTAGTTAATGGGGCCCTACTAAATAAATATCATACATAACAAGCTACAACCCTACTAGTGAGATTTTGGCAGAATAGAGGATGCCAGTAGGACTTGATTTCATAAAATACCCCTAGAAAAATGTCAGTCAAAGAAAATGCATAAACATGAATTTCAAATATCACAATCAAACCATCAACAATACAAGCAGAGAGTCAAAAGACCAAATATTAATCAAATCATTGGGATTTCAGAAGCAAATATTTGGACCATCTGTGGGGGGACAGAAAGGTCTCTTCACACGAATCAATAGTCAATGTCGACACTAGTACATAGAAACAATTGGCTACTACAACATCATAACAATGCATAATCTCTTGTGTGATGTATAGACGGTTGGCTAGGACAAACAATATATCTCATCAAGAGAGTAAATATTATGTAAACGTACAACAAAGAAGTTGATCCCATACAACTGGTATTCACTCCATCAATAAAGGACAACAACCATCATCACACACACATATCCATGCAAATCCAAGATCCATGAAGATTAAGTTACTTGCAAAGAATTTGTCTATCCGATCAGTTTCCCTCAAGATCACGAAAATCCCCCCTATCTATCAAATCTAAAAGAACAAAGAGAAACCATTATGCAAGCAGCTAAGTTTATAAACATAGACTATGTTGATGATGAAATTTTCAGACGATGACCCACTTGATATTGATCCTTAGAAGTCAAAATTTGGTCAGCCATCTTGGATACAGATGTCAGAAGAAAATAATCACAATCATGTGAAGGAACAAATGTCCCTTTGTGATCTTACTCTCTCTATTCCCAGGACAGAGAGGCATTTGAGAATCATCCCTAAGATAGGTTATGGAAGACAGAGTCCATTTCAGGTTACTTGAATGGAACATGGAAAGAAAATGTCAAAAGATCATTTCAAGTAACACACTTTTGTGGGAAGAAAAGCTAACTACGGACACAAAATCAGGTATGTTGCCAAACACTGGCATTGGACTAAGAAAAAATTGGAAAGTTATATCTATAGCCTGAAACTTCCAAGAATGTTGTCTACCTACAAATACAAACATCCACGATTTAGAAAGAAAAGAAACTACACTAGAACTTTACTCCATCATTATATTTTCTCTTTCTTATTCCCATTTTGTAATAACCTCAAAAGAAGGGCTTAGTAGATTTTTTTGTAACTTTGTAACTGTGTCACACTCCCCCTCTTGCTCAGGATGAGAAAGGAATTGAGAGGGGGGGAGATGTTGTAAGGGCTAGTCGGCTCTACCAACTAGACCTCCCTAGTCAAGTCGGTTGTAGTAGTCGGGTAGGGAAGTCGGTCAAATATGCAGTTGGATTCGATTGACGTGATAGTTAATGTAACTGACTAGTAACTGTACAACACACACACACACACACATATACATCATCATGTAATGGAAATACAAAGGTTGTTTTGGATATATCTAATAAAATCATTTTATATTTCTCCCACTATTGTGTATGTCTATCTATATGATTGTGTGATTGTATATATGATGTTATAATGTGTATTGATCTATGCAAGGATCTACTGGTAGCTTCTTGTACTTTCTGCCTGACTACAACATTATTTTGTTTTTAAACACATTCGTACTAAGTTAAGATGCATAATTACCGACTACCTTACAGTGAAATCTTTGTTGCTATCTTACAATCATATAATATTACAATCAATAAATCCACTTGTTCCTAGTTGATAGAACTACCAATTTTATACGAAAATTTACTAGAATTTATATGTAGTTCCTTTTATATTCTTGTTAAAACCCTGCGAGTCTAATTATGCTCCTTTAAATTATTTCTTTGAATTCAATCCTTGACTAATTAAATTTTTTGTACCTTTAGCAAAATATCTCTAACCCTTAAGATTAGTATACCTTAACACCATGTCCTAGCTTCTATAGTAATCCATTGCCATAGAGTCTTCTTGGTAAGTATTTATTCTCAGATATCGACGTATTGCTCGACCCTTAAAGCCAAAGAATTTTAAGTAAAACATCGATGTGTTGATGATATCGACATTGTTCTATTCTCTTAGTGAAGTAAACAAACATCAGTTGTATATCTTAACCAAATTTAAAACTTTTGAAGGTAAAACTTAAGGAGACCTTGCATACCAGATAAAATTAAAATTGGAGTGGTATCTTATGAAAACCAAGGAAATCTTGTGTACCAGATAATTAAAAATTTGGATTTGGCATCTCACAAAAACCAGGGAATATGATAGTTGGATTTCTACATTACTATTAACACACCATAGAATGATTATATGTCATTTTAATGGATAGTTGTTTTCTTGAAGCAGGTCAACCTTCATTGACATAATCACACCTTAAACCATTTTATGGTTGAACCTTGATGTCATTTGTCTTTCTTTTTGAACCTTGAAGAAACTTGTTAGAGATTCCTAGATGTCACTAGATGGCCTATTGTTTCCTTCGCAATCAAAATAAATTTTAACAAGATTAAGCAGTGAGACGAGTGAAGAATTCATCTATGGGAGTAAGTGTTGACAACAAGCTAGTGTGAAGACTATGTTAAGTCGAGTTAAACTCCAATAGGTAAACCTATGACTTCCTTCATCTTATGAAACTTAAATTCTAAACCCATCTAACCACAATCGGGCCTGATACTTATGTGACCTTGTTATAGCCTTAATTTCCAGCCTACATTATCAGGAATAACACAACATAAGATATAATCCAAAACATAGTATTCATCTTAGGATCCATACAGTTATTGAAGGGTGTCATTGATCATATATGGGACAACCCGTGACATGTCATTTTCCATCAGTCTACAACAAGTGGCACTCCTTATATTCTTCTAGATTCACAGAGTTTTGAAGAGGTAAGTGAGAGATGAGTTGGTTCTTTGTTGCATGAGCCTTGGAACTCACAACATTTGAGTCTCCATTGGTCTCTATAATATCTATAAGATCTCCCAAGCCTCTTCCATGAATCTATATAAAGAAGGCCAATCTTGAGCATGAGGAAGGATGAATCATTTATAGATACATGCTACCAAAATTCAAAGGTACTTCTCAATTCTACAATAGCCATAGTCAGATTGCTTATTATAATTAAGAAGCTGAGGAGGAGTAAGGGGAAAGGAGGAGTGCATATACACCTAAAGTAATCACATTGATGTATTTCTCTCATATGAATTAATAGATCATTGGTTTCCCCCTATGAATAATTTTATTTCATTCATGAATGTTCAAATCTGTTTTATTTCTTCATAGATCAGGTTAGATCAAAGCTAGATCTAGGATCTTAATGCTAAGACAAGAAGTGAGAAGGCATTGTTTGTTACTTGTGTGTAGGTAGCAGGTTGTAAGAGATGGAGCGAGAACTTCAAGACTACAACAACCAAGATACACAAGAAGACCTTCATAATTAAGGTATGTCATCCTATCATATCTTGGTGTGATTTTGAATTTGATTGCTTATTTATTAAGAGAACCATAGAATTCTAGCTCATTTTCTATTTAGGATCAATAGGCAGATCCTAGGGAGATAATATTATCCAATTGGTGATATTTTATCCATAATAGAATTGGAAATTCCATTGGGGAAGAATCTTTGATTCTTCTCTAGTTAGTTTCCCTTGCATATTCACCTATTTTCTTTATTTATGAGTTAGTTATTTCTTCCCTAGCACTCCCTCAAAGAGTAGATCTCTCATATCTGGCGAATATGAGTCAGATCTTTCCTTTTTCAAAAATTTTGTAGTGTGTCTCTTGTCTACTATCAAAGAAAGAGTGGAAATGTCGTTTGTTGTAGTACTACTAACCAACAACACCCTGCATATGGTCTCTTGTTGCGATATATATAACCTGTTACACCCCCTATAGGTTTTAAAAATTGCAAAATTTTCATATTTTTTTGGTCAAATCTAGATGTGTCTAATCTCAGGGATATGTAGTTGGTCAATGTTTCTAGATCTTATCTCTGTTTGAGTTTTTTTTTACACACTTTTGGTCTTTGATCTATATTTGAAGTCTAATTGAATGATTTTTTTTCTATTTAGTGATCCATTGAGTTGGGTTGTGCACCCAACAGATTTGATTATATCTGGTAGTGTCCCATACTGGACTGCATTTGGTTGAGTTTCCCTCTTGCAATTTGTGTTTAATGCTAGATCACGTTGTCCTGTGAGTTTTGGGTTGTGATCCCATGTAGACATTGGAGTGTGTTATGTGGCACCACTTCCAATATCACACTACCCTCTGCTTGTTGTCTAATGGTTTTTATTTGCATCATTATTTTCCTAGCATAAAGAAAAACTTGCATTTCAAGAGAAGAAAAAGACAAAAAAAAAAAAAAAAACTTGCATAAAAGGCATTTGATCATTTGAAAAATAAAGAGCATTGTTTGGTTTTGAAATATTGCTGAGATTTTGGTTATGATTCATCTTGCATGGTTTCTTGGCGCTTTTGAGGTTGCATTGTAAAGTTTGCAAAGAAAAATATAGATTTCCCTCCCATAGCTCAAATTCATCGAATTGAACAAACACATTGACATCTTTGCATTGATTTGGTTGGGTTAAGAGTTATAAACATCATCAAAGTTTCATCCATTTCTCTTTTGACATAAGAACAACCATAAGAAAATATTTTGTAACCTAAAATCAACTAGACTCTTTTCTTTGCTAGAAAACCAACATTATATATTCTTCGGACCTCGGAATAGAATTGGAGAGTAAACTCTCCAAGGCCACTAAACAAAACCTAGATTCATTAAAGAGTGTCAAAACCCATTTTCAGAACCAATGTTTCAGGAGCCTCCTCTAAAACGGGATCTAAGCACAAGGTTTCATTAGGGAAAGTAGGGTGATTACCCCTCTGCTTGTCTTAGTGTTTTCTATGTTGCTTCGATTACAATGTATATGGGAGTTTCTTTGGTGCCAAACCTCTCTATGAGGTATCACTTTAGAGGCTTTGGGATAAGTTACCTTACTCTTACGTGTGGTTGGACCTATGATTGTTCACCTCATAATTGATTGAGAGGCGATAGCCTTAGTGACCACTCCTAGGTAGCCTACATAAGTGATTGTAGGTAGGATGTGCTTGTAGTACCTGGGGGAGACATTCATTCATGGTCTTGGTTCCCCCAAAGGGTGCCCACCCTGATAAAGGCTACCTACATTGGTTAGGGTTGTTTCATGTAGTTCACGGTAACTAATCCTCATACATTCACTAGCCAATTGTGTGGGGACTTCATATCCCCCAGAGAGTTGGTTTTCAGAATTCCCCCTAAGCCATTGGTTTGATTTTTGTTGTCCTATATTTTTAAAGGGTGTTCTCTCTGGTTCCAAGTCTATGTTGACCTTAGGTTGAATTTTGTTTTTATTTTCACATATTATTTTCACTATGGTTGAATCACCGCATTGGTACCATCGATAAGGAGGCCTCAAGTCCATCACAGAGGTACAACCACCCCTCAAGTAACGTGAGATAGGTGATCACAAATTTGAAGGGTACCATATTTGGTTTGAGGAGATTGGGCTTGTTGAAATGGAAATGGTTTCTGAAATTCCTCCACCCAACTTTAACCCTCCTTTGACTAATCTTTACGCACTCGTACTTATCCAAGTAAGGGAACTTTTTAGTGAACCTTTTTCATTGTTCAGCGACCCTCACACCATGTTGGGCCCAAGTGTTTCTTCCATTGTCACTAAACCATCAATCTCATCCATGAGCATGACTGGGGGTATCCGAGTGATGTGTAACGACCCCTTCTTCAAGACTACAAGCGAGCAGAAGTGCAAAAATTTTGTTTTTTTGTTAATAGGCAAGAAGGAGATGATGAACACAGTTAACCATACAACTAAAGACGAACACAAGAACGCAGTCTAGGCAACAGGAAACTATGACTCCATGCACTGGCACAAGAGCAACTGGGTGAAATGTGCATAGAACAACAAGGAGAAAAATGACTACCCATCTGACGCAAACATGACCACACCTACAAGCTAAGGGACAACATCCCCATCCTGACACAATGGCCTTGACAAACAAGACTATAACCTCAAGGTGTGTGAACCAACACATGAAGCATTCAACCCATGCACCAAAAGCCAACTTACAATGCTCAACAACACTCACACGAAATGCACTGACTCTGACCAAGTTATCATTTGTCGCTATCCAATAGGGCATGCCATGATCACCTCATCAAGAATCATGCCATCCCTAGATGAGAGGCACGGCAATAACCCTAGCGCAAACATAATCTATCTGGACCAAAGACTCAAGACCAACCCACGCGCTAGGAGACCGAAATATCTGACACAAGACTACACCCACACCCAAACAGCAAATCAACAAGATGCAATATGACATCGTTCGAAGGAAGCACAAGCCAAGGCACAACTTCACCAATAACCCGATCAATCATCAAGTCTAAGCTAGTCAATAATTACAGTCTATTTTAATCATTGATTACAAATCTAACTTAGCATGTCTAAATTACAATTTGTCATTAAGGTACCATCTAATTTAACACTAACACTATCAAATTAAGCAAGTCTAATTAATTCAATACTATCATTAAAAACAATAATTACATTCTAATTTAACAAGTCTGGTTCAATTAATATGAAAATTAGATTGACAAGTCTATCTAAAGGTTGTCTATTCAAATTGAAGGTTGTCTAATCATATTAAAGAATGTTATGTTCAATTAAAGGTTGTTTAATCATTAAAGGTTGTTCTATTCGATTAAATGTTGTCCAGTCAAATGAAGGCTATTCTAAACGAAGGTTGTTTAAGGAAGAAGTTGTTGTTAAGAATGCTAAATAAATTATTGTTTAAAAACGTCATATCTTTACACCTGTCATCTAACACGCTGTTGTTAAATGGTCATGCAATCAGCTAAAAAAATGGCACACGCCCTTGCCATTAACATGTAAATTGTTTAGAATTAAGCACCATCATGAAAATGAAAATGCAAGTAAAGATAAATGAAGGAGAAATCAACGCAGGTTAAAAAAAAAACAATTTGCATTCTGGACAAATTGCAAAACACAGTCCTAACAAAAGGAAAATTTTCAAGTAATAAATGGGCAATCACAGATGTAACCAAGGGAAAATTCTTTGGGTACACTCACCCACAAATTACAATGAAATTGCAGTCTTCAGAATGGGAAAAATCCAAGCAGTAAGGGTAACCATTTGCAGTTTTTTTTAAAAGGCAAAAACGTCAGGCAATTATGGGTGGCGATTTGAAAACTCAAGGTATAATCATTGTGTATTAAAGGTAACTTAACCATACTAAAAAGTTGTCCAGAACAGTGTTTTTACTACAATTGTTGTCAAAAGAAAATAAGTAAAAACACTTGATAAATCATTGAGTGCAAACATTCAAAATTCGTTGAGTTTATTACATTCAATAAATTTCGCTGAGTTTTTTTCATTGTGTTTATTGTAACATTTAAAAATTGTTGAGTTTATATCATTCAATAAATTTGTTGAGTTTATGACTTTCAAAGTAAATTCGTTGAGTTTATTGGCTGATTTTATGACATTCCAAAATAAATTTGTTGAGTTTATAACATTCAAATGAATTAATTGTTGGATCATGTTGTCATTGATGCCAATGGTTTGATTGATTGATGTCATTGTTTGATTTCAAGTGATTGATTGATGTCAAAGGATTGATTGATTGATGATTTATGTAATATAATATGCATTGTCCTTGATGAGAATGCATAGATGAAGATGGATCAATGAGTTGTCATTGATACATGATGAAGATGGATCGATGTGGTTCCATTGGTATATGATGCATTTTTGGAAAAATGTATAGATGACTCATTATTGTCTTATCATGATTGATAAGGTGAACAAATGGATGAACTCCAAAGTGGTCTCCTTATGGTGAAATCCCTCACGGGAAGACGCTTTGCGGATTGAGTTATCCTAGAAGAATGGTTGGAGGACTCATGCTCTCATTATTGTCTTATCATGATTGATAAGGTGTACAAATGGATGAACTCCAAAGTGGTCCCCTTATGGTGAAATCCCTCACGGGAAGACGATTTACGAATTGAGTTATCCTAGAAGAAAGGTTGGAGGACCCATGCTTGTATTAGGAATAACGAGATGAAGATCAAGGAAATTGTTGGTGAAACTATCCTAGATGGATAGTGCTTGTCATGCCATTTCTAGTGGTATGTGGAATGTCACATAACTCCTCATGGTTTGAGATTTATGGCCTTAGGAAGATGAAGAACCCCCACATGAAGGCTTGAAGCCCCCAAGGTCAAAGAAGTCAAAGTGACCTAAAAGAAGAAATGATAAAATAAGGTGACAAAATCAAGAAGGAATATTTATGGAAAGTGGTTAACCCTAAAAATAAGGAAA
>ML782114.1:7838-28010 GCA_009831015.1 Picea engelmannii | reverse complement strand
GAAATGGGTTAAGTGACCTAAAGGATGAAAGTATAAATAAGATAGAAATGGTCTCTTGTAGATCATCCTTTTTGTGGATCAATGGAGAGCTTCTTGTGGGAATATATTTTGGAGTATTGATGGAGAGCTTCTTGAGCATTTTTTGTGTGGAACACTTGCGGATATTGAAGATCTATAGGTGACTAAGGTAACCAAGGATATCTGGCGCCGCCGCACCCTCACTGGCACGTCCGCTACCTCCAGGACCTTCTTGTCTCTCGGCCCGAAGAGTGTCAATACCCTTCTATCTTCCAATCGGAAGATCTGCACCCACAGTTCGCTTCATGTGATCCCCCCTTTCTTTTACTCGGAGGATCAGAACTTCGCTATTTGCGATTTCAACCGTTATGCGTTACCTCCCCGGATCCCCGAGACCCGATATGTGTCAGTCAATGCTGAATTTCTTCCTCCGCTATCGGGACTTCGCTTTATCGCTCTTCGCTTATCGAAACACTAAACACTCAGAGTTCAAACTCCCGAGATCCGATGTGTCGAGATGCCGACAACTCGTGATCTCGCTCTCTCGGAACCTCGCTACTCACGCGACCAAGTGATTCCTCCCTCTACTCCCGATGCTCGAGACGTCGATACGCCGATATCCCACATCACCTGTCACATCACCTTGTTGTGGCCCACGCTATCCACGCGATCATCGAAATATCGCTTCTCGCACTCTCGCGACTTCCCGATATTCTGATTCACGAGTCGAGCTATACTCCTCGTGATCCCGATCGATGCTCCTGCTCTCCTGAGCTTCGAACTTTCTCCACACTTACACGATGGCTTCCTTGCACTTCTGCAAGATCCTATGCCTCAATTCTCACGACTTCTCCTCGAAGAATTCCGACGGTTTGTTCAAATTTCAAATTGAAACAAGCGCTTATTCCACGAAGCCCTGTCCAACTGCACGCAAGTTTCCAGCACTTGCTCAAACACTTCCATCACAATATCTCTGTGCATTCCTTCGACAAATTCAAAGGCTTATCTCTCCTAATCTTCGTGACTTCAAATCCCTCAGGAAGAACTCCTTGCACGCACCCTTTGCAGAAAATCTTCAATCACGACTAAGTGATGAAATCTTTGATCCTACGCACTCCTACAGCAGAAATCCTTCAACTCTTTTCTCAGAATTGCAACTCTGAGTCTTCGTCTAGCCTGCGCATGCCTTGCACGGCTCCAATGCCAAATCTTCACTTCTGAAAACTTAGAACAAAAGTTATCCCTACTTGAACCCTGCAGTCATGCACTCCTTGCGGACAAATTCAACTGCAATCCTTGCAGGAATTCTCTGGTTCAAGATAGAGAAATGATTGACACTAACTCCTTGTTCTCCCAGACTTCACTTCAACCATGAAATCACATACACAGCATATAAAAGCAAATGTATAACAAGAAGAAAACATTCATGAGCATAATATCATCAAGACACAGAGAATAACACAACCATGGAATTGAATCAAAGCTCTCTTCTATTAATTCAATATCTGTACATGGAAGTTCTTCATACCCTTCTCTGCTGCTCTTCTCTTCAGAATGCTTGATGACAATACCATGTACAAAGGAGGGTGTCTATATTCCGTTTCCCTCTTCGAATTCTAAAGCTATCAAATCTACAATTAAATTCCTACCTAACAGCATTAACTATTTTAAATGTCGACTATCTACCTAAGGACGTGAGCTATCCACTCAAGTTCCATTACAATGTACAAGTGTGTTTGATTAAATCTACATATTAATGTTTGGCGCAACAAATATCAAGGTGTTTCAAAAATTGTGTTGGCACTGTCCAGTTGTCTTTTCTTCTCCATGCACTGGCTCGCTTGATGAGTGAGCGATGCTCCTGCATCATACTCCTCGGCTTGAAAATTTTCATGGGATCCTATCCATGAGCTCCTGCACAGTCTGTCCATGCTTCTGTATCCCTGCTTTAGTCTCCCAGCTGGCGTCCTCCACTGGGTGATTCTTCCATTTGACCAGATACTCAAAATATTGCTTTCGCCTGGTATTTTTACCCACTCTCTTGTCCAGTATGCACTCCATTTGTGGCTTCTCTGCAACTGGTAATTGTTTCATCCAATGGATCACTGGTTCCTCAGCTCCAATCTCTACTTCTCCAGCCTTGTATGGGTATAAATCCGAAACGTTAAATATCGGAGATATCCCGATGCCATCCGACAACTCAATTTCATACGCATTCTCTCAGAATTTCTTCAGGACTCTACAAGGTCCAATTTTCTTCATCTTCATCTTATTATATGTTCTTGTTGGGAACCTTTCCTTCCTCAGATGTGCCAAAACCAGATCACCAACTTCAAACTGAAGCTGTCGTTTCCGTTGATCGGCTCTGTGCTTGTACTCCTGATTTGACTTCTGCAGTCACTGCTTCACCTTCGTGTGAAGTTCCTCCATCTCCTCGGTGAATTCTTATGCCCTCGCACTGTTAGTCGTAGTCTGTTCTGACTCCCTGAGTTCAGAAACTCCCCTCGGTTGTGTTCCATATACAATCTGAAATGGGCTTTTTCCTGTACTTCGATTCACCGAATCATTGTACGCAAACTCTGCCTGTAGCAACACATTATCCCAGCTGCTATGGTGCTCTGTCACCAAGCTCCTCAGCAAGTCTCCTAGGCTTCTTTGACCACCTCGGTCTGCCCGTCTGTCTGCGGATGATATGTTGAACTAAACGCCAAGTTACTTCCCAGATTCTTCCATAGCGTCCTCCAAAAATGACCTATGAATTTGGTATCCCTGTCCGAGACTATGCTTCTCGGCAATCCATGAAGTCTAACAACCTCCTTGAAAAACAAGTTTGCGATGTGGGTCGCATCGCTGCTCTTCTAACATGAAATAAAATGTGCTATATTTGAAAACCTGTCCACCACCACAAAGATGGAATCAACCCCTCTCTGCGTTCTCGGCAAACCCAATACAAAATCCATGCTAATTTCCTCCCATGGCCTATCAGGTATGGGTAATGGCTGATAAAAACCTCCATTCTGCTTTTTTCCCTTCGAATGCTGACAAATTCGACACCTGTCAACAAACCTTTTGACATCTGCTCGCATGCCCGGCCAAAAATATGATTCGCTCAGCTTTGCGAAGGTTTTGTCATGACCAAAGTGACCTGCTAAACCGCCACTATGCTTTTCCTTCACCAAATTCTCCCTCGTGGAGAAATTTGGAATACATAGTTGATTGCCTCTGAACATCAATCCATCCTGGATCATATAATCTATCCAAGGACTCTGATCTCTAAGAACGGGATTTGCAGCTGCTTCATAAGCCTCTCCGAAGTCTGCATCTCCTGCATACATGTCCCTGAGATTTTCAAAGCCCAATGTCTTGACTTGGAACTCCTGCAGCAACAAACATTTCCTGCTCAAAGCATCAACCACTTTGTTAGCAGTTCCTGAAATGTTTTTGATCAAAAATGTGAAATTTTGCATGTACTCTACCCATTTTTCATGCTTCTGGTTCAACTTCTCCTGTTGACTCACAAACTTCAATGCATGATTGTCACTGTACAATACAAATTCCTTGGGTATCAAGTAATGCCTCCACTTCTTTAATGCCTATATGATGGCAAAAAACTCTTTATCATATGTGGAGTATTTCAGCTTTGCTTCATCCAGCTTCTCACTGAAATATGCAATTGGCCTGTCATCCTGACTCAAGACTCCTCCTACGGCATACCCGCTTGCATCACATTTCACCTTAAATGTCTTCTGAAAATCTGGCAACACCAACACTGGTTGCTCTATGATCTTTTTCTTCAACAGATGGAAGCTCTTCTCAGCCTCTGCTGTCCAGTGAAAGGTCTTATGCCGCTTCTTCATTGGATCCATCATTGCTGCGCTAATCCCACTGAAATTCCTGATGAATTTTCGGTAGAAACTAGCTAAACCATGAAAACTTCTCACCTCGAAAACATTTCTGGGTGATGGAAAATTCTTGATCACGTCCACTTTACTCGGATCCATCTTCAATTCATTCGCCGAAATCACAAAACCCAGATAGATGAACTATGTCTGCATGAATGAAGACTTCTTCATGTTGATCAACAGCTTGTCCTGCTGTAGCTTCCTCATCACAATGGCCAAATGTTTCAAATGTTCGACCTTTGTCTTACTGTAGATCAGTATATCGTCCAGATATACGACTACAAATTTTCCGATGAATTCCCTCAGGACTTCATTCATCAGCCTCATGAATGAGCTCGGCACATTTGTCAGACCAAACGGCATGACCAACCATTCGTACAAACCTTCGTTTGTCTTGAATGTTGTTTTCCATTCATCACCTTCCCTCATGCGAATCTGGTGATATCCTCTCTTTAGATCAATCTTTGAAAAATAATTTGCCCCACTCAGGAAATCCATCAGATCATCCATCCTCAGCAGTGGAAATATGTACCTGATGGTAATTTTGTTTATCGCTCTAGAATCAGTGCACATTCTCCAACCTCCATCCTTCTTCGGACTAAGCACTGTTGGAACAGCACACAGACTCAAGCTCTCTCTGACCAATCCTTTGTCCAACAAATCTCGTACCTGATTCTTGACCTCCTCATTTTCTTGTGGCGTCAACCTATACACAGCTTTGTTTGGAAAAGTGGCTACGGGTATGAGATCAATGTGATGACTCACACTCCTCATCGGTGGCAACGAACGAGGTTATTCTTCCACGATGATGTCAGCGAACTCTCCCAGCAGTTCCTGAATCTCATCTGGCAAGTCATCCACTCTTGTGCTAGTCAAGACAATCCTCGGTTTCCTGACCACAAAGAATTGTGGATCTTCTTTCTTCTCCATCTCTGTGAGAAGCTCCTTCCCACTCATGAGAAGTATTGTGTTGCTTACTTCCGGCTTCACTTCCTTATCCTTTATCAGAAGCAACCTGTGTGTTTTCCCATCCTTCTCCAGGGTATATGTGTTCATTCTCCCATCATGAACAACATTTTTGTCATATTGCCATGGTCTACCTAGCAATAAATGACATACATCCATGGGAATAACATCACACAGAATTTTATCATTATACCCACCTATTTTGAATTCAACCAAGCATTGTTTAGTAACACTCACCTGATGTCCTTTTTGTAGCCGTGATACTTTATATGGGCTCGGGTGATCTGTTGTCTCCAGCTCTAATTTCTCCACCATCTCGGTTGAAATGAGATTATCGGTGCTTCCGCTGTCCACAATGACCTTACATTTCCGGTATTTGGCTTTGCAAGCTGTCCTGAATAGTCTTCTCCTTTGAGCTATGTCCTCCACCTCCTTCTCGGGTGTCAAAAGGACTTTATGCATCCCAAGTGATCTTCCTCTTTCTGCATCTTCAGACTCAGCATCTCGCCTATGCGCTTCAGCGATGTGAGTTTCTCCAACGTCTTTCTTCTTCTCTGGACACTCGAATGATTTGTGCCCATTTTTCCCACATGTAAAACATGTGATTACTCCTCCTCTTCCTCTGCCTCGACCTCTAGTACGAGGAAGAGTGTTTACATCAGCATAACCACCACTCTTCTCGGTATGTTGTGCCCTCTGTTCAGCATGTGGTCCTCGCTGTGAGGTTCCACCTCTCTCAATCTTACCCTGAGGTCTCTGCCATTCCTCCTTGGGCTTCTGGTATTTGTCCTGGGCAACTGCCTTGCCTCTTGGCTGACTTCTGCCTCACCCTCACTGACCTTGCTTATGGCTCAGCTTCTCTTCGGCTTTCAGAGCCAATTGATAAAAATCTTCCACCGTCCTGATGGTTAGCATGCTTAATTCATCCTGAATGTCATATCTCAGACCATTCAGATATCTCGCCACCTTCTCATCATCGCTCTCCCGATGACCTGCACTGATGTTCATTCGATAGAACTCTTCAGTATATTCCTTGACTATCATCAGCTTCTATCTCAGGTTTTTCATTCACCTGAACAGGGTGATCTGATAATCCCTTGGGATGAACTTCGCTTTCATCTTCGCGATCATTCGATCCTAGCTTTTGATTTTCCGCTTGCCTTTGCAGCGTCTGTCAGCTTGTAGCTCATCCCACCACAATGCTATGTGTCCTTTCAAGCGCGTAACAGCATGCTTGACCTTCTTTTCCTCTTCAATATCCTCATAATCGAAGTAGGTGTCAAGAGCTCGGATCCAATCCAGCAACTCTTCTGCATCCAGGCTCCCCTCGTAGACTGGAATATCCATTTTCGCCTTCGCACCCATTCTGGTGATGGCTTTGATCAACCGCTCGGTTGATACATCTTCTGTTGTGACCTATTCTTCATGTCCAGCTTCCTCTTCAACCTCAGAATCGCTAAGATCCCCTGCGCCAACTCTGCGTCTTTGCGTTGTCTCCATCTCCTCAAGCCTTGCTCGGATATCTCTCATATGCCGCTCCATTTCTGGATTTCCTACTAGCCTACCTCTTCTTCTCACCTCCCTATCTTCGGGATCTGGTGACTACCTTTCTCTTCTGGGCGGCATGATGAATCCTCTTCTTTGCTATAGAAAAAATATATAGTCCCGCTCTGATACCACTCTGGCGCCGCCGCACCCTCACTGGCACGTCCGCTACCTCCAGGACCTTCTTGTCTCTCAGCCCGAAGAGTGTCAATACCCTTCTATCTTCCAATCGAAATATCTGCACCGACAGTTCGCTTCACGCGATCCCCCCTTTATTTTACTCGGAGGATCGGAACTTCGCTATTCGCGAGTTCAATCGTTATGCGTTACCTCCCCGGATCCTCGAGACCCGAGATGTGTCAGTCAACGCTGAATTTCTTCCTCCGCTATCGAGACTTCGCTTTATCGCTCTTCGCTTATCGAAACACTAAACACTCGGAGTTCAAACTCCCGAGATCCGATGTGCCGAGATGCCGACAACTCGCGATCTCACTCTCTCGGAACCTCGCTACTCACGCGACCAAGTGATTCCTCCCTCGACTCCCGATGCCCGAGACATCGATATCCCGCGTCACCTATCACATCACCTTGTCATGGCCCATGCTGTCCATGCAATCATCGGAATATCGCTTCTCGCACACTCGCGACTTCCCGATATGCTGATTCACGAGTCGAGCTATACTCCTCGTGATCTCGATCGACGCTCCTGCTCTCCTGAGCTTCGAACTTTCTCCACACTTACACGATGGCTTCCTTGCACTTCTGCAAGATCCTATGCCTCGATTCTCATGACTTCTCCTCGGAGAATTCCGACGGTTTGTTCAAATTTCAAATTGAAGCAAGCGCTTATTCCAGGAAGCCCTGTCCAACTGCATGCAAGTTTCCATCACTTGCTTGAACACTTCCAGCACAATCTCTCTATGCAGTCCTTCGACGAATTCAAAGGCTTATCTCTCCTGAGCTTCGCGACTTCAAATCCCTCAGGAAGAACTCCTTGCACGCACCCTTTGCGGAAAATCTTCAATCACGACTAAGTGATGAAATATTTGATCATGCGCACTCCCACAGCAGAAATCCTTCAACTCTTTGCTCAGAATCACAACTCGGAGTCTTCGTCTAGCCTGCGCACGCCTTGCATGGCTCCGGTGCCAAATCTGCACTTCTAAGAACTTAGAACAAAAGTTATCCCTACTTGAACCCTGCAGTCACGCACTCCTTGCAGACAAATTCAACTGCAATCCTTGCAGGAATTCTCTGGTTCAAGATAGAGAAACGATTGACACTAACTCCTTGTTCTCCCAGACTTCACTTCAACCATGAAATCACATACACAACAGCATATAAAAGCAAATGTATAACAAGAAGCAAACATTCATGAGCATAATATCGTCAAGACACAGAGAATAACACAACCATGGAATTGAATCAAAGCTCTCTTCTATTAATTCAATATCTGTACATGGAATTTCTTCATACCCTTCTCTACTGCTCTTCTCTTCAGAATGCTTAACGACAATACCATCTACAAAGGAGGGTGTCTATATTCCGTTTCCCTCTTCGAATTCTAAATCTATCAAATCTACAATTAAATTCCTACCTAACAGCATTAACTATTTTAAATTCCGACTATCTACCTAAGGACGTGAGCTATCCGCTCAAGGTCCATTACAATGTACAAGTGTGTTTCATTAACTCTACATATTAATGTTTCGCGCAACAAATATCAAGGTGTTTCAAAAATTGTGCTGGCGTTGTCCAGCTGTCTTTTCTGCTCCATGCGCTGGCTCGCTTGATGAGTGAGCGATGCTCCTGCATCAATATCTAAGCTGAAAATCTGAGGAAAGTGAAGAAAAGAAGGTCGAAATGCAAGGAAGGATAAATTCTTTTGATGGTGCTTTCTAAGGTATGTTATTTATAGGTCATCTCACCATTTTCGCTATAATTTTTTTTATATAATGATTCAGACCCTGAAATTTCTACGAAAGAGTGAAAACATAGCCAAGTATCTGTGGTTAAAAATTCATCTTGTGGGTCGTTTTAGTTTGGGAGTTACACTCCATGGAAAATAGGATTTGTGGCTAGTCCTGAAACTAGTCAAAATCAGGTGTTTCGGGTAAAAACGCCATAACTTCTTCATAACAGATCCAAATTCAGTGAGACAAATTGTGTTGGTTAGATTATAGTCTGTAGTATTCTCTGTAATATTTTCAGATCTATTCATTAAATATTTTGTGTGGGGCACGCTCTACAAGGTCGCTCTCTAGAATAAGCCAGAATTCAGCAAGGTATGTCATTTTCGCTATAACTCCTTTTCTGAGAGGTTCCAAGTAGTGACACTTGGAGGAATTGCATAAAACACATTGAAGAACATTTTGTATTAGTTTCATATCTTTATTCAGTACAGGTACAAAGTTATGATTATTTCAAGTTAGGGTTGTTGACTAATCCAAAACTTGTCATGGTTGAGACAAGCAGTTGATGAGTTGGCACATACATGAGGTGTATAGTTGATGATGTTGGTACATATTGATGATTCATTGTTGATGAGTAGTTGACACATGATTGGTATATACTTGGTACATGGTTGGATGCACTTTTTTATGGTACAGGTCTATTAACACCGAAGTGATGATCGTCGATTCGGCTCCTGGCCGACTACCCAAGCGAGGACTGATGAGCTAGGGACAAGGGAAAAGTAAGAAGCACAAACTCATCACAAAATCAATAAAACCATAGGACGATCATGACATGCAGGGATTGAAAGCCAAGGGAATCAATCAACAGTGAGCTTAAGGCTATGGTGGAGATTCAGTTATCAATTAAAATGCTAGGTCAATCATTTTCTTTACCCAATTAAATATACAGAACTAAAAGCGCAAATTATACTAATAATCTACCATGCAGAAATAAAGGAAGCGTACTGTATCCCAAGTCGCCCGCTCTGAGTTGTTGTCCCGTGCACTCCGTGCAGCTCCCGCTTTCCGAGCGATGAGACTTCACCAGTACCTCCCATCCAATTCTAGGGGTACTCTTCTTCCCCCTAAGCCCCTTGAGCCACAAAGGGGCCACGCACACTAACCATAGAATCAGCTAGCTCCCAGCTCACCTCGCAAGGCCATGCTACCACTCCTCACCGAGCTAGGTATCCCAACTCCCACAAGCTAATTCAGTCAAGTCTAAAATTATGCAGCATAACGTTACACATAACATAAGAGATCCATCATCCTTCTCCTCCCTCCATTATATAGAGTTTTGAAGTCCTTTACTTTCCCAAATTCCCATTTAATTTATTTTTCAACAATTTAATTCATAAAATCCTCCCCATACATGTGTCACCCATCCCCTTCATTGCACCATAAATTAATTTCATTAATTAATTAATTACTCCTATTTCCCTCACCCACCTAAAAGAACTCCTAGAATCGCTCCTAGGTGTCCCCATATTCCCTTACAAGTTTTAATGACTTTCCCCCTTACTAATTTACTAGTTAAGTTTAATTTAGAAAGTTCTTAAATGCTAGATACCTTACTAAGTTAGACTTTCTTCTTTTTCCTTGGGTTTCCCCTTTCCTTTTATGTTTCCTTTTTTTTCCTAGTTTCCTAATTCTTTTAAATTTCTCTCTTTCCCTTTTCATTTAAAACTCAAATTGGCAGGTGTAGAAATTAACTTTTTCTCTTTTTCCTTTTTAATTAATACATTTTTATTAGCATAAGTGACAAAACAATTATTTCCCCCTTTTCCCCTTTTTAAATTTTATCCCCCAAAAGATTTTTATAAATTAAATGAATTACTTACCCCCTTCTCATCACATGATTAATGATGATTATCATTATCAATTATTTATTTTTAATTTTTATTTTTATATAAATAGATAAAAATTATTTTATCACAAGTATCACTTAGACCTAGACTTTATTTTCCTAGGTTGGGCAACATTTTACTAGGGGAAATGTTTTAAATCTTTCTTATGACGTTATTCATCCTAAGTCCATATAGGTTTATCCATTTATTAATTAACAACATGACGTGCCCTTCAGGACGCACTAGGCGCTCCAAGGGTGCCACTCGCCTCAATTTGTTTCCATTGTGCGATGTTCCCTTCAGGACTCACTACGTGCTCCAAGGGTGCCACTCGCCTCTTTCCATTTTTCTTGCGCAACATGCCCTTCAGGACGCACTACGTGCTCCAAGGGTGCCACTCACCTCTTGAATGACTTGGTAGACATAAAAAAAAACCTAGAGTCAATACTCCACCAGGTGATCTTGTGGGAGACTAAGAGCCTCTAAGGAATAAGGTCATTGCCTTATTGTGTGCCCCTTAGAATCATTGTGAGTGACTGTCGCATTCGGCCCTCACGGCATCGTGGATATTCTCGAACTAGGTAATCGTTAACCTACAGTTCGAGCCATGACATGAGTGCTAGTAGGTTTTGGTAGGGTTGTTGTCCACACCTCTCCCTCAACGTATCTGGTAGTCATGCGTGACCCCTCTACTCCACATGTGAGTCTAGTTGGCAAGCTATCGTCAGCCTGCATCATCAACAAATCATGTCATAAATATATCCATAATCATATCATCTAATCAGATGCACAAATGTCATATACACAACAATCAAACCCCAATAGTCCCCTCCTTGACTCAATCCAGAGTCCAAGGGGTTCCATTGATGCCTATGCATCCTCGAGGTCCAAAATCCTGCACACTCAGGAAAATCAAGTTAATAGCACCTGTCTATGTCAATGCAACCAAATAACATGTCATCAATCATAACGCCTCATAATCATAAATCAAATGCCCAAAAGTATAATAAGATGGATCACTTGTGAGCAAGTGTCCTCAAAGAATAAGTTTGCTCGCTGCGCGCAAGAGTGGGATGTTACATGATGCCCACCTTGTCATCCTTGAGTGCCATTGGACCTACACCATCTATGTCCATTTCTATAAGTCCCTCTATTTGAGGGATTATGGATGTGTCCTATTTTTCATCTGCCAATCTACCTAGCATTCCCATGCACATCCCATCAATTATGATTCCCACACCTAGATCTTTGTCCAGTGGTGGTTCGAACCTTGGTTTTAACATGGGGAGTGGAATTCATTCCACCTCCACCATTCCTATGAGTGTTCAAGTGTTATCAAGTGTTGGTTTTCAATTCGAATGGAACATTCCTAGTGGTTTTGGGACTGTCCCTAGTCATTATAGGGTGAGTAATGTGTTTGGAAAATTTAATTTCCCACGGGTTAGCACACATTTCCCTAAGGGAATACCCCCTGGGGAAAATTTTCACAATGGGGTGTCTATCCTTTCATCCATACATCTAGTCCTTGTTGGTTCTTCCCTAAGGATACTTTTGGGAATACTTTTCCTCTAGGGGATATGCCTACCCCTGGGGGAAATCCCCTTAGGGGCATGTCTAGTCCTAGGAACATCCATGCTCCTAGGAGTGCTTCCATTCTTTGGGGAAACTACCCTTTTGGAACCTCCAATATTTCTAGAAGAACAAACATGGGGGGACCACAAATTTCAACTCGGTCTCAAGGAGCTTCCTCCTCTTCCTAGTATTCATTTTCTCATACATTTTTTCCCTTATTGGCAACATTGGACTTGTTTGATCTGTCGCATCTGACAAATGACCCAATTTCCCATGACCCTTCATGACCAATTATACCCTCTAAGCTCCCATTGTACATGTCAAAATTCGATGGAAATTTGGGAGAAGACCCATCCACACATATAATGACATATCATTTTTTGTGTTCATCCAACTCCTTCATGGATGATAGTATAAGTTTCTTTCTTTTCCCAAGGTCCCTGACTGAAAATAACACCAAATGGTATATTGAATTAAAGGGTTCTTCCTTCAATAGTTTTAATGACTTGGTGATGGTGTTTCTAGCGCATTACCAATTACCCATCTAGTATGATATAGGAAAATATCTCTTGACATCATTGCATTAAGATACTTCCACCAAAATTTCTGATCACATACCTGAGTGGAGATGAAGATATAGGATGATTAAGGCCTATATTTTGGACCAAATCTTGATGGATTGGTTCACAAAATCTCTCCTACCACCCATTTCCACGGATGTCGCTATGGCAAGGGAGACTACTAAGGAGTAGGACATCATGCATATCCAACACTTAGATTTGATTTATTCTTAGTTGGTCACCCTTTATGACATCATCCTACATGATCCTCGACTGTCAACAAATCCAAGAAAACCAAACCCAATACCTCATGTTGATGGCATGGTCAGTTATGTATACCATGCCTCTATGGGCTAGCTTCCTAATCGAATGTGTCACATAAACATTTCGTCAAAATCATCAACTATTGCAACTATTTCTCAAACTTATCTAGTCCCCACTCAGACCTCCTAGGTGAATTTGGTGCAATCCACGCAACCGAGGAATCCTCAAAAACCTATAGATAAGAAGGGGAGCAAGAAGAAAAACTCCAATATTGAGCAAGAGATCGATCCAACCCAAAAAAACTGGGGGGGAAAGGCACAAAAGAGAATTTGAAGACTCAGTTCCCCTACACGATTTGTGGAGAGGACCATCCTACTCATTAGTGTTCTAGGAAGGATGAGGTCCATTGTTTCTTGGCATAGCAAAAGTAACCCTAGAAACTCGTTGTATTGACTTGTCCTTTCCCCACCAAACCTCGGCAAATGGTTGCAACAAATCCTACCCCTTCGCAAGGGGGCATAGAAGGTATCCATCTGTATGAGGTGCATCCTTGAATGCTATAGTTTTAATGTGTGATTAGACAATTTCCCTTCAAAATTGATCATGAAACTATGACACTCCAGAGAATAATCCTTCCACACAGGAGTCTACTTCCTCTTCTCATCTTGGTGGCCCTCTTTATATTGAGAAGCCATCCTTTGACACACTACTTCATTGCGTTCTTCGACGTATGACACATAAGTCAACACACAGGCTACCCACAACTACAGTATTGTGGAAGAATTAACCCAAGCATCATGTGTCGTGTCTACCCTTGAAGTTCTCCAAAGATTCCCTATGCAACAAAAATATTTGTTGTCTACTATAGGTGGGGTTGATCCCTTAAATTTGATCTTGATTTCCTTTGATTTAGATCGGGCTTATCATATGAATTCCCACCAAATCCCTTTTGAAATTAAAGTGAGAGTACTAGAGAAGAACATTCTTCACACTGTGGCTGATGAAGGAGCCTCGACTTGTGTCATGTCTATGTCATGTTGTAAATCCATTCGCTCTCTGAAGCTTGATACGTCTTCTACCATATTGAAATCCTTCGATGGACATATGTTCCAGCCCTACAAAATTATCACTGCATTTCCCATTGAGTTGGGTGGTTAGATTTACTTTGTTGTTGTAGAGGTAATCGATGCACCTCTTGAGTATAATATACTAATTAGGAATACTTGGTTCTACAAGATGATTGTAGGTGTCTTATCTATCTTTAGGGTCTTATGCTTCCCTCATTAATGGAAAATCGTTACCATTGACCAACTTGTGTTTTGCACCCGATACCATGTATCCAATGTGAATTCTAACCTACCCTTTGTTGGTGATTCCCATAGTACATATATGAGTGTTTGTGTGGGGAAATTAGAGGAATACTCATTGATGGGAACTTTTCCCATTGCCCCACCATCCTCTTCCCCCAACATTTCTCCTATCAACATGTTTTCTTTGTTTACCAGTGGATCCCTCAGGTGTTTCAGTCCTTTGGTGGTACCTTGTCTCGAGGATGTTTAATCTTACAGAGAAAGTATGTTGATCACTACGGTTTATATTGTCTCTCTCATGATCTCATCAGTGTTAGCTGATACCGATCAAAACCTCCACCTTTATATGGAGTGTGATAAACTACTCTACCCACACAGGTTTTTGACTCTCCGAGTTCACATGATATCCTAGATAATGAGTTTACTTCAGATTAGGTCATCTTGGATTTCATGGCTTCCCTACATAATCCCACGGAAGAGATAATGCATCGATCATATTTTCTTGATTCAGAACAAAAGAGAGTTAGCATGATGAGTCTTGATCTGGGACTGGGTGCATTTTTTGGGGAATCCAGTAGACCTCCCAATATTGACTCCTTTCCTTGGGTATATTTTTTAGAACGTGCCATCGAGTTCTCTACTCTCCATTCAATCGAATATTTGTATTTTGTACTTCCTCTATGTCTTGATGGAAATCATCAAGGATCTATGATATCTTGCAAGACTACTCATGAAGAGTATCTTCGTATGCATAAATTCATTCCTATGTGGAATGGCCCCGACATGGTAATCCATATTATGCCAACATTGGCTCATGATTTCATCAATTATGAAAAATATCCATGGCATGAGCCTAGAAATGGGCTCTACTTCACGTAAAGAATCAATATGTGTAGTTCCTTGTACATAGGTGTGTTGTGTGTGTTTCCTTTTTTTTCATAAATCATATCCAAAAATATTTTCCTTTTCGAGATTTAACTATGTCTTTTGACCTTGGAATCTAGTTTACGTATGTTGACAAGATTATGGGGTCTTTTTCTTGTAAATTTGACGACTTCCATTGAACTTGAGGTATGCGTTCCCTAAACTGAAATAAAGGGATAGGTTTTTCCCTGTGATACCATCTTGTATTATTAATCATGTGTTTTTTCATCACAATGCCTTAGGTTCAATATTGTCAAATTGTGACATTAGCCACTCCATTTTTGCAAGTCATAACTTGTACAGTGGTTCCTACCCTTCATGGGTGCCCTAATTTTACACCCATATTTCCATTTGGCACCCATGTTGTGATTTCTTGTAGGCCAGAGAACCCTCCTGCAGCGCCGCCATGACTTGACGTTGAGCCTCATTTTCCTCTCTTCATCTATATTTTGGCCATATCCCAAGGGTTTCCCAACTTTTTATGTTTCTTTATGGTCTCTTATGAATTTTTTTCTCACATCATTTCCCCCATTATTGTTTTCCCATATCCTAATTATCGCTATTGTAGTAGCCTTTGACCATATGCTTCTTACATTATTTGGCCTCAATTTTGCATCCACCTACCCATGGAGAGATTCATTGTTAAGAGTGGACCTCACTTGCTAGTACCCATTTTTATTCATGATTTTTTAGGTCAATTTCATGCACTTGGAACATAGAAGAATTTTATTAAGCCACTCATTCTCTCTATACGAGCTGACTTTTACCCCTTTTCATGCTCGTTAAACCAAGAAAAATGCACCATTTCGAGTATCATTTTAACTATTTTTCGGACTCGTAAAATACATGAAAAATATACCTTTCCAAGTAAAAATTTACCTCTTTTTTGGACTCATAAAAAGACATGAAAAAGACACCTCACGAGTATACTTTTAACTCTTTTTCGGAATTCCTAAAATTGAACGAAAAAGACACTACCAAGCACACTTTATCTCTCTTATGTGCTTGTTAAACCATGAAGGAGACACAAAAACCAACAAAAAAAAAGTGGGGGATTTTTACCATTGATATATTCACTAAATGGCAACGTCAGTAGAGTCACCCTTGAACATGGCACCTATTTGAGTCATCATCTTATAGTTGGGTCGTATCTTGCCTAGGAGCCATACCAGTAATATGAGTCATAGATACTCCTCTGGTAGGTTACTCTTCTAGTCATCATGGAGAGTGATTAAATGCATCCTATGTTTTTGCACTATATTATTCCATCTCTTCAGTCTTACTACCAATTCATCCTCTTGTCATGATATATGTTCAAGGGAAGTTTAAACCTGAGTACGCCATATGTTGTTTTGTTAACTTTTTGAGTTAGCCATCCATGTTTCAATTGCACTTGGTGATTCTTTGTCTTCACATAATCTCTTGGTGTATGTTTTGTTTCAATTGATGGGGGATACATTAAGGCCCTCCTTTGATGGATCTCTTCCTATTGACTTCAACGCCTTATCTAGGATAGGGATCTAGAAACCAACTAGTACCTTAGAGCTTGCATTGTTGAATGGAGGGCATCCTCATGATCGATAGTGGATTTACATCATTGACCCCTGATCGATCAATTCTACAGGTGTTCAACATCAAATCCTCTATTCACACTCGTTAGATTGTACTAGGTACCTTGGGGCCCATTTTCCTCATTGGTCGGCTTCCTCGCATCTGTTAATGGTATACCTCAATGACCGGTAATCAGATAATTTATGCCATGCTTGACACCAGCTCATCGATTTTCATGTTGTAGAATCATACCATCATGGTTTGGGTTGAAGACCTTGGGTTTGGGGCCACATCCTTCCTTCACAGCACCCATCCCAAGTTGTGATGGAATATATCACTTGTATATGAGTACTTTGAGGACTTCGAGGGAACTCTTCTTAGTACGCATTGTCTTCCTAATGTATATGTTGTGACATAGATCTACATTGTATTCTCTCATGGCTATGATCTCATTGATGACATGGATCCACTTTGTATTCTTTCGTGGTCATGGTCTTGCATTTCATGTCATGTATCCGCAGTGTATTTTTTTGGCAGCCATGCTTTAACACCCTTTTGATTCTAGGTATGTCTACCTTGGGGATGTTCTATACATTTATTTGTCCTTGGTGTTTGATTGTAGGTACTCCTTGACCTTTAGACCTCTTTTCTCTCTCCTCACGTTGGTCACAATTTATTATAATGTTTCATCCATCCATTCCTTTCCTAACCTCACAAATTAGGGGGCATCTGTTTTAGTCTTAATTCCACCCTACATTGTCAGGAAGAACACAGTAGAAGATCTAATCCAAAACATAGTCTTCAGCTCAGGATTCAGATAGTTTTTGAAGGGTGTCACTAGTCATCTATGGGAAAACCATCGGCATGTCTCTTGTCATCATTCTACAACAAGTGGCACTCTCTGTAATCTTCTAGATTCACAAAGTTTTGAAGAGGTAAGCGAGGGATGAGTTGGTTCTTTGTGGCATGATTCTTGGAACTCATAGAATTTGAGTCTCCATTAGTCACTAGAAGATCTAGAAGCTCTCCCAAGCCTCTTCAATGAATCTATATAAAGAAGATCAATCTTGAGCAAGAGGAAGGAAGAATCATTCACATATACATGCTTCCAAAATTCAAAGGTACTTCTCCATTCTACAATAGCCATAGTCATATTTCCTAGTCTGGTTAAGAAGCTAAGGAGGATTAAGGAGCAAGGGGAAAGGAGGAGTGTATCTACACCTAAGTTAATCACATCAATGTATTTCTTTCATTTGAATTAATAAATCATTGGTTTTCCCCTATGAATATTTGTATTTCGTTCATGAATGTTCAGATCTGGTTTATTTCTTCATAGATCAAGTTAGATCCAAGCTAGATTTAGGATCTTAATGCTAAGAGAAGAAGTAGGAAGGCATTGTTTGTGACTTGTGTATAGGAAGCAGGTTGTAGGAATTGGAGCGGGAACTTCAGGACTACAGTAGCCAGGATACACAAGGACAACCTTCAGAATTAAGATATGGCATCCTATCATCTCTTTGTGTGATTTTGAATATGAATATTTGTTTATAAGGAGAACCATAAAAGTATAACTCAATGTTTGTCTATGATCAATAAACAGATCCTAGGGAGTTCTTACTATCCAATTGGTGAGATCTTACTATCAGTTATGATGCATAGATCAAGCTAAACATTTAGTGGTGTTTTGTCATTTAGAGACCATGAAATTTTAGCAACTTAAAAACTTGCCAAGTATCCTACCAACTAGCACAGCTGCAAACTCATGGCTGGTAAACGCCAAAAGGGCTGCTAATTGACACCAGGGCCATAAATTGAATTGGGAATGCATGTTATATTGGTCAGATTGTTGTGAGACAAATTCATGGTGGAGTTAGCTTTTGCAAGATGCACCAGAATGGTCCCTGTGAGCTCATTACCACTCAAATCCAGAATGTTGAGATTCGTTAGATTACCAATCACAGGTGGAATATCGCCTCTTAAATTATTTCTAGAAAGATTAATAATGATGATTTTCTTAAGCTTGACAATCTCCAGCGGAATAAATCCGGTTAAATAATTGTTGGAAATAACCAGATGAGTAAGGTTTCTGTACTTACCAAAAACTGGTGGAATTTCACCATAGAGCTGATTGGAGCTTAAACCCAAACAATACAGGGCAGGATATTCCCAAAGGTCTCCATTGTACTTCCTTCCAATTGGTTGTCATCGAGACTAACTCTCATCAAATTCTGGCAATTCTTGAGACTCGGCGGTACTGAACATGAAAATTTATTTATGTTAACTGCTAATACCTCCATCTTTCCCCGTGACAAATCTACGGAGGAAGGTTTTCGGTGAAACTATTGTTGGAGAGGCTCACCTTTATCATATCTCTGTATCTTATGACTCGCAAATCTTGTTCCAGAGAGAACGTTATTATGAAGAAAGAGCAGAGTTAAATTAGAGAACCGGAAGATGCCCATATGAAACGCATGCCTCCATATGGCCCAGAAAATGAAATATCATTATATCTTCCGACTCGCAGAGATTGTTCCAGAGAGAATCGTTATTATAAAGAAAGAGCAGAGTTAAATTAGTGAATCGAAAGATGACCATATGAAACGCAGGCCTCCATATGGCCCAGAAAATGAAACACGGTCATAAAATGAAACTCATTTACTCTATTCATACTGGTAAATTGGTAAATATTAAATGGTTGCATTCCACATTCACATCTCTCCACTCTGTAACAAAACCTTAATCTTTGTTAATCACTTAGACGTGGCAGTCAGCTAGCCACCATAGTAAATTTTAAATATGATCAAGTAAAAGTAAAAAAATAAACATGTAAACGGATGTCTTTATAATAGTGAGGAAGTTAGTGTTTGAAATCACAACCATTGATTTATTGGGACGACTAAGAATATTCCATCAATATTTAATCTTGTGCATACAAAACTAATTAAGCACTAAAAACCTATTAAATATGCTCATTGTCAATAGGTGTACGCCTTTTGGCATAATTACACATGGCAAACAAATTAAATGTTATTGTAAAATGCTAGTGTCAGCGTACCTTCGATCTGTTTAACTCGTAATTACTCAAAAATTGTAGCTCTCAAGAAAATCTATTTTTTTAGTTCCATAATCCATTAACATGTCATTATATCTGAGTTAATATCATGTAGCTTTTGTTAATAAATTAATATTAACCAAGAAAGAAGTCAGAAGTCAATATTAATCCATGTGTATGTTGGACACACCTACCACACTTAGAGGGGGGGCGGGGGGGTGAATGAGTGTGGGGATCTTTTTCTCAAAACTTCCCTCTTACATAAAACACATTAGTTAGCATTCGACATTTACTCATTACTCATTGTTGTCATTAATAATCAGTTAGATGTGAATACATATTAGCAACATATATCAGCAATATATCATCAACAAATCATCTCCACAAGGAACACAAGATGTATGTACAATTTTTCTTTTTATTATGGACTTCAATCCAGGGGTTTTTCAGAAACCACTGAATAGAGTACAACTCTACAAGAGAACCAACTCTATATGCAAGACTCAGCTTACATTCTTAGCACCAACTGATATGAGGCAACAATCCTCAACAAATATCAATCGGTACCATAAACAAGAGCATCAACCATGCACCAACCTGTGCCAAACAACCTGTAATCAACCTGTACCATAAACAAGTGCATCCAACCATGTACCAAGTATATACCAATCATGTGTCAACTACTCATCAACAATAACTCATCAAT
>ML782113.1:468696-480135 GCA_009831015.1 Picea engelmannii | reverse complement strand
GTGCACTACTTAGGTGCACACAAAACTGAGCCAAAACTTGATCCCAATGAATCACAATTCGGGTTTGGATTAGGAGTATTACATTCCTCTGCCCCCTTATTTATGTACTTTTCTTGGTGCATTATATACACATGTACATACAAAAACTTCAAAAGTATTCAAAACAATGCACGTGGTACATTTCTTCTCATGTCTTCAATTGTCACATATTGTTGTACATTGTGAACAATCCTTACTTTTTCAACTTTGTGGGGGGAATATCTGTACATGTGGTCTCCTCCACAACCCCAACATTGAATAGGTGGTTTCCTTGGTCTTTTCCCTATTTCCTCTCATTGGGAGTTGACTATCCTTGAGATTTTTTCTCAAAAATGGTAGCTTAATTGTCTTCTTCCTCTATTCCATCTTGCTTTTGTTCTTGTCTTCCCAAGCCTTTGGAAAGTTAGTATTCATGATCATAAAGACATTTATCTCACCTTATTATTTCGTCCAATGTCTTGGGGCCATCATATTGTATCTTGTCACTCATAAATGATGGCATTTCACTCAAGTACCTCTCAATTTTTACTTGTTCATCATTAATGAATGCAACATATTTCAGCAGCTCTAAGAATATGTAGCTTGAGTTAAAAGAACTCTTTCATTTTCTTGTCATAGTATAGTTTGGTTAAGTATTTATTTTGAAAATACCTTTTAAACTCCCTCCAAGTAACCTTATTCTCATCAATGTGTTGCATTTGCACGAATTGATCCCACCACATTGATGCTTTTCCCTTTAGCTGATAGATGAAAATTCTCCCTTCATGCAGCTAGCTTGAAGTACTTCATCATGCCTATTAGTCACTTCTCCACATCTTCATCCTTCTTGTGCTCACCATCAAATGTATGAGCCTTGATATTTTTCATTTCCCCTCATCCACCCTAGTCCTTCTCTTATGCTTTCTGATGATTTTCCACCCTATTCCTTCTCTTATGATTTCTCACACTAGATTGACTTGAGCTAGTGCGTGCTTTCCTAAATGAATGTTTTGGTGAGTGGTGATGATTCATATCAACACACCTTGTTTTTCTTCTCTCATCATGAGAAATGTGATTTCTTGACATGCTTGACTCCATTTTCTTTTCTATTCTATCCAAAGTTAAAAAATTGATAATGAAAAGATTATGAAAACTAAGAAGGAGCAAGATGATTTCAATATCAAGTTCCACATCATCATAATTTTTTGAGATAAGTTTATAAACAAATCATCATAAACAATTTTTAAATGAGTTTATGTGTTTAATGGAAAAAGTTTAATCCATATTAACAATCTCATAAACATTGTGAGATTTTATGACATGAGGCATGTAGTTTTACCATTATAAAATATTGATTAACTACCAAAAAAAAATAAAAAAAATTAATCAACAGTATTTGAAAACGTGTTTGACAAATTAATTTATTTCAAACGTGTCAAAAGACCTAACACTCAGTGAAAAATTGTTTTTTTTTTCCAAAAAACTAACAAATGTCATGCAAAAGAGGTGCTTATGATACTCACCAGCGTCCACCTACCTGTTGTGCATGTTCTCGAAAACAAAAATACCCAACCAATGACATGTCGTGCAAAAGATGTTGTTAGAAAAGCAGTGCAGCTTGTTCTTGATTGAATCACAACAAAATTACTTCTACACCTTGTCTGATCATATTGTGATTTGATTAAGAAAAAATCCTTCATTGTTATCCCTGGCGCCTCTGATTGTCCAATAGTTATTGATTAGCACCGACATTTCTGGATAATATGTTAATATTATCAATATCAATTAACCCTTAGACCTTTTAATTTGACTACCTTTACTGAAAGTCATAACCCCCTTGATTTGACCAATGCCTATGTGAAACTGGAGCGCTATATGAAACTTCGAATAACTAGTGAGAAATTGCAAAAGTTGGATTCATCACATATTTCTTGTGAGTGTTTTAAGTTTCCACTGTTGTTTGGATTTTCATGTGTAGGGGACTGATGGACAATCCATTTGAAAAGCTTGATACTTTTATACTGGGCAGTATCCTGGGTTGTGATGTTGCTGATATAGCAAGAATCAAATGCACAGATCGAGCCCTAGCTCATTTGCTAAAAGTTCAAGCAGTGCAGAATCAGCTATTGCAGTCAGGCAAACAATGAAGATGGGTATAGTTTGATAATATTTAATGAACAGAGAGTAGACGAAATCACAGCCCGTAAATCCAGGGAAACAGAGATCCATGTGTTAAAAGCAAACAATGAAGTTGTCATTGTCGAGAACGATGGGCATAGAAAACGTGTACTAGTAAACAAATGTTTCCAACCCATCTTGAACATTGGTGAATTTTGGCATAAAAACTCAAAATTGCCTTCAAATGGATCTTTAGTACTATGAGAATTCGATGCGCAGAAGGCCAGAGTGACGAACAACAACCAACTACAACGGAAATGGATGGAGCATCAAAAATGTGTTCTGAGCACTTTCTTCTCCAAATTCATATTGGTAATAGACGGGCACATGGGCGAGACGTTTGTGAAGATAACTTACTCAACATGTCTGGAAACAAATGGGATCTGCATGCTAGTATTTCGGGCTATGGGATTCCTGATGTTGGGTTCGAGCTGAGACATGTTTTCCAGTGGAACAATGGAGGAAGAATATATATGGCCTTTGTGGGAGATAGGGATATTGGTCAGCTAGATTTAGGGTGATGGTTGATAGAGGATTTGCCTCCTCACCAGCTAGATTTTCGCCTTTTGGATTTCACTATTAGGTCTATCGCTGCAGGTGGTCCTCTACAACGGTTCGACGATTTCGAACTGGTTTACATCATTTTTTTTACCTTACATATATGTTCGCCCGACAAGAACCCGATTCGACAATGTGGAGCTGCACGTTTCGGCTTTTCACAATCACTTGTTCATAGTGAGAAGGGAGAAATATGAGGGATGGATTATAGTGGCGTTGTGGTTCCCTTAGTCTCATCCTGTCCCGTCCTGATAGTGCTGGAAATACACAGTCCATCGTTTCCGCTCTTTGGTGGACTTTCAAGACAAAAGAAGGCTCCGTTGTTATGGTCAGCGAAGGTATGCTTCAAAACATCACTGATCAACTTATAAACTTTCATGGCATCCTCACTGTATAAACATCAATGAGTTATAAACTTTCATGGCATCCTCACTGTATCAACTGTTCATGCGAAGTCGAGGAGCATTATCATCTCTTTTGGAATTTTTGATTTTTCATTTTGCACTGTGAAACTGCAATGTGGGAATTCTGGATTTTTTATTTTGCACTGTGAAACTGCAATGTGGGAATTCTGGATTTTTTATTTTGCACTGTGAAACTGCAATGTGAAATTGCAATCGGTTTTCGTTAAGATATTGTTCAGAACAATGTACAAAAAAGGTTAAAGTTAGATGATATAATATTGCTTATGCTAATTCGAAGAGCACTGTCATCTTCTGGATATTGAATTTTACTTTATAAAATTGCATTCTATTTTTCTAAGATAGTATTTTAGATTTAGGTTGTATCATATTCTTTGTTATAAGGACAATTCTATTCAAATCAAACCTGCAAACAGACTAGATTTTTGTTCTTAACAATGTTCCTCTACTCCCACCGTCTGCACTCTTCATGGTTGTTTAATTTTTGAGGTTTCATTTAATATGGTAATTGTTGTGATGGATTTGCATGGTAAGTTCTTTGTAATCAAAATCGTTGCCTGAAATTTCATTCTATCATTTCTTTAGATATTAACGAGTAATCGATCTTTAAAATCGATAAGTGATCAATTTGGTATAAAATCTATAGTGTTTTTCTAAGAAATGAATGATTTAAAATTAATCAGTGATCAATTTAGATAGAATTTGAAGTTTATCGCTCAGAATTAATGATTAATTGTTTATGAGTTAGAATTTTCATTAATCACTTTGCAAAAAATTTAATGGTTTCTTTCCCCCAAAAGTTATTGTTTATGAGTTAGAATTTTCATTAATCACTTTGCAAAAAATTTAATGGTTTCTTTCCCCCAAAAGTTTGCCATTTAATAATTAGCATCAATCCACATATAGCCTTCCTTGGATTTTGGTAACGTGATTTTGCTAACATGGGATTTGCACACAACGTGTATCGGTCAATTAGGTAGGAGGGGTTAGAATCAGATATGCAGCAAACTCCTGCTGACGATGTGATCGGTAAATAAGCATATAAGTGCATTAAATAATTCAATATATGGATTAGCTCTATGGCCTGGTTGCAGTGCACCATCCCTGCCATTAGATATCTGAGTGAAGCTCAGTCAAACGGTCAAGGCTCGGGATTTGTTTTCTGACCTCTGCAATGATGATCAACCTCTTGAAACATGTAAATCCCCGTAAATCGATAATAATTTACGTTCTTCAGTCGGTTAGTATTCACAGCGAGAAATGTTTTTCAAAATGCATCTTCCCCAATATGTTTTAGTAATAAACATTCTGACTGTGCTCGGTAATCTGCATATACTTTTCATATACAAATGTAACCCTAGATTTTCAATGTCGAACGTTACGATACTTATATCTATGCATTGGTATGTATACGATACTTATATCTTTTAACTTTTTTTTAATCTTTTAGAAATAAAAAAATAAAATTTTAAAATAGTTTTCATAGAGTTTCTTATAATAACAAAGTATTTTATAAGAAATTGAAATCTAATATAGGTTGATATTTCTAAATTAATCAAATATTTACAAATGATGTGATTAACTTAAATTTATATAATTTATATGTATATATTTATTAAGAAAATTATACATAAGTTTTAAATATAAGAAAAAATAACTATAATAAAATAAAACAAAAAATATTATTTTTTATTTAAAAAGTATTATATTTAATAAAATATTAAATTATGTATTAATTTTTCAAATAAGTATATTTTTAATTTTTCATTAAATTATATATATATATATATATATATATAATTATTATCTATTTATCTAAATATTGATTTATTGACAATAAGTTGGAGTCACACTCTAGCTTGTGGGTGCTCCGCGGGGTTGTATCTTACAATTCCTCACCTGAGAGAAATGACTTCGGTAAATTAATGGATGTATGTTTGAATAGTGCAATCATGGTAAGTGATTCATGCATCATTCATATATGCCACATGCAACACAATATTAATTTGAAAATGTTCTCGTGGCTCGTGGAAAGTAATTCGTGTTTTGGGAATCTTTCCTTTCCACTAGTTTTTTCCCTCCAGTATAGAGTTTGTACTTTCCCCTTCCTTCCAAACCCGTCATAATTGGAATCATTTTGGTGAAGAGAGAATGTTGCTTCTTCATCCTTTTCTCTGTTGCTAATAGGGTTCTTTGGGTTTTGTTTGTGTTCCTTTATGGGTTTGGTGGGTTTTTTAGTGGATTTATTTCTTGTGTTTCCTTCGAGAAATTGGATGTGGGATAAGAGTGTTTGATTATTAGAGAGACTCTTACTCTTGATAAGAGGGTAATCATAGGGAATGCGATGTGTAGAGATTAAGAGGACAAAAAAATTGAATAGGAAGAGATTATGCATCAACAACAATGATTTCTCATCTCGGTCAATGCTCTTAATTATACTGTTTCATTTGTTATGGACACACTGGTGCATCATCGAGACTTGGTGGGTCAACCTTAAAATGAGGCATCCTTTCTAAGGGGTCACTTGAAAGCACTTAAAAAGCAGTATGCTTAGTGGAAGTCTTATTTAGTAATGGTTAATGGTGGCTCGCCTAGGAGGGAGTTTTTTGCAATTCCGGACCTGAATGCTCCAGTTGCACCTTTGGATAACTAAGAGGAGGATCACTAAGACAACACTACTATAGCATAGTAATGTTTTGTTTTTTTGTATGTATAAATAATATTTATTATTGGATTTACTTAGTTGAATTCCACAGTAGGATAGGAAAATGGATGAAGGCTATTTTTGATAAAACGGAATTTTGTGTTTGTATCTAGTTATTATTTTTATACTTGGAAGTCTAGGATAGACCTTTTTATGAATAAAAATCCTCCAATGTTTGTGAGAAAAAAAAATGATTTATATATTCAAAAATATTTTTTTGTTATAATGAATAGAGATTTAAGTTAATAGACAAATAATTATTTAAATGATATATATACAATTTCATTGGCACTCATTTATAAGTCACTATATCCATGTTCATTATTTTCCTATCTATAATAGATAACCATTTTTTTCACTACTCGGGTTAGTCACTTGGGAGTGCCTTTATAGATCCATTGTAGGATAAAAACAATGTGTTAGTCACTCCCCATAAAGACCCGAAAATGGAGCCAAAAAAAGAGCTAAAAAAGAGCTAGAGAAAGAGAAACCAAGTTCTAGTGTCATCACTTATTCACAATATCTACTAAAATGGAAATGGAAGAGAACATCAAACAATACCAAAGTGAGATTGACGTTGTTTAGTTGAATCACTAGTTTCAATAATTTGAATTTCATTTCAATGTTCATAACATAGGACAAAAGAAAAGGATTTCATTTTCCCAACATAAATTAGAGGACCATGCCCTAATCTAATTAATTCCACATAGAGACACTTGGGATGGAGAGTGATCCACTAGTAAATAAGTGGGAGGAACATAAAACCCTCATCAAGTCCTAGTTCTACCCTGTGGGGTATGTAGAGGACAAATTGATACATTGACATCACTTCGCATAGAGGAAAGGGAAAAATCGGTAAGGGTACACCACCGAGTTCAGAAAAATGATTATTGTGTTGGTTATATCTTCCAAGAATCCATATTTACTCCTTAAGTATATAGGGGTATACATAGTCATTTATGGAAGAAAGTGACAATCTTTTAACCTATGGAAATTAATGAGGCCTATGTGTAAGAAAATAAATAGGAGAATTAGGAAGTAATAAAGGAGAACCAAATTGTTTCAAATAGAAATACCATTAATATGATTCGAGGAAGGGGAAGAAGAGGTTGAAATGAAAGGAAAAGAAGACCACAACCACTACACATCAGTGCAAGGATCTAAAAAACCACTACAACCATTGTAATAGCGATGGTCACACCAAAGATAAATGTTTGAAGATACATCCATAGATGAACCCAATGAAGCATAATAAGGATTCCAAGAAGAATATCCTGCTAGCTAGAGGTTCAGGAAATCAGGTAGTGAGTATCTAAGATGTAGATGAAAATATTTTCTAAACTACAGTGTAGAAGGAGGTGAAACTAAGTAGCATTTATGAAAAGAAATAGAAGAATATGAATAAACTCTTCCATATTCAATTTTAGGTCAAGAAGATGAAGGTGGACAATATTATTGATTTTACTTACATGTCAACCTCATAGCAGAATATCTGGTTGGAAATATTCCATTGGAAGTTCATGATCATCCTAACAAATATCCATTGGGATGGGTAAATAAAAATGTAGAGATAAAGGTCACTAAAAAGTGTAATATTAAATTTCCTATAAGTAAAAACTATCTCAATTAACTTAAGGTAGACATACTACCACTTGATGTGTGTGGTGTAGTGTTTGTAAGAACCTACATGGATATGAGGGATGCAATCTTCCTGAGGAGTGAAAACTAGTTCCTCCTAATCAAGGATGAGGAATATTTTGATCATCAATGCACATAGAGGTAAATCCAAAATATTCCTCATAAGTGTTAACCAAGTCTTGAAATTGATTAGTTCTAGTAGGAATTTTTCATTACTTTTCTTAAGGTAGAACCAATGAGGTTAATATGAATCAATAAAAGTACAGGAATCTCTAGAGGGGTGTACAAAGGATGAGAAATATTAGATCGAGGAGTTTTTGTAAGAATATATGGAATTTTTTTAAGATCCTAAGGGGTTACAACCTAAGAGCTAAGTGGAACATATGATATAGTTTTCACTTCACTCCCCACTGCCAAATATTGGTCTATATAGATAGTCCATCCTAGAAGAAGATGAAGTGAAGAAATAGTTGTAGTAGTTGTTGGACCAAAGAGTAATTCCAAGAAGAAACTCACCTTATTAGTCACATATCATCATAGTACCCAAGAATATTGGGACTTTGTGAATGTGTATGGACTATAGAGTTTTTCACAATATTACCCTCAAGAATTAGTACTCTCTTCCTAGGACCGATGATTTGTTAGATCAATTGTAGTATACCAAGTACTTTGCTACGTTGTGTATCAAATTGGGATACCACCAAGTATGATTTAAATAATAGGAGACCTAGAATACCACCTTCAACACAAGTAAAGGTCTATTTGAAAGGATGGTAATACATTTTGGTTTATGTAATACACTAGCTACATTTATGTGTTTGATGAGTGATGTATTGCATCCATTTTTAGATTTATTTCATAGTGTACTTAGATGATATATTGTTCTATATCTGTACTTGGAAAGAGTATATCTCACATATCATGCACATGTTATAGAATTTCAAAAATCATCAACTATTGTCTAACCTCAAAAAATGTTCAATCTATATTAGTAGTCATTGGTGTATTTGGAGTGAGTAATTGGTTGAGAAAAACTCAAGATAGATCCTGAGAATATGGAGTGCATCCTCAAGTGACTAGTTCCTACTAAAGTCAATTAAGTCGGGATATCTTTTTGGGGCGTAGTATCCAAAAAAAATTATATCATCATTTTCAATTGTAGTTTCCCCACTTCATTCTAGAATAACTGGTGGTAAGAGTTTCTAGTGGGTGAAAAAAAAAAAGGCCTTCGATGAGTTAAATGGGAAGATCAATTAAGAAACTTTTTTTCATTAACTAATATGGAAAGGGATTTTTAAGTGGATATGGATGCAAGTGGATAATATATGGGAGTGGTCATGATGCAAAGAGTTAATATGGTATGCTATCTTTATGAAATGTTTCATTGTGCAGGATTCCCTGACTACTCTATGTATGATAAGGAACTTTGCACCTTGGTTCAAGTTGTTAATAAATAGAAGTACTATCCAATAGATAAGGAAACTATCATCCACATTTATTAGTAACCATTTAATTATTTTCATACCAAGAGGAAACTTCAAAAAACTAGACACTACAACTAGATGGGGGTTTTGTAGAATTTTCATGTAGTAATCAAATATAATATGGACAGTACTAATAAGTTGGAATACATGATTTAAAGGCCACCCACATCCAATATTATATCTTTGGAAATTGTTATGCATATGTATAATTTTAACAATGATGCATACAAAGTGGAATACATGAAATATGAGGATTTTAAAAAGGTGTTTTAGTAGCTACATGTCCAAATTCATGTAGAATAAGGTGACAGTAAGGTTGGCTATCATCTCTTGAAGGGGTCACTCTACAAGATGTATAATATACATGTTCCTCAATGTGATATATTGAAACTTATTAGAGAATCTCACGATGTCCAAGGTTGTAGTACATTTTAGCGTTGGGAAGACAATTTCCAATTTATATAGGTATGTGTGTTGGCCCATAATGCAAGAAGATGTGGCTCATTTTATTAGGGGAGGCATACTTTATTATACTAGAAATCCTAGTAATAGAAATACATGTTTATACCATCGCTTATGAAATCTTGTGGCATTTAACCATTTACATTGTGGTTGTATATTTGGATGACATACTCATCTTCAACAAGAGTTGGGAAGAACACTTGCAATACATTTAGTAGATCCTACACACCCTGCAGTAACACATGATGTATGCCAACTTAAATAAATTATCCTTCGACATGAGGAGGTTCTAATACCTCATATACATTGTATATGAACATTATGTTCATGAATATCTATCCAAGATCCAATTCATCTGTGATTATCCATCCCTAGTAACACTAACCGAACTTCAAAGCTTATTTGGCCTTGCCAACTTCTATGTTAAGAACCAAATATAAATATAGCATAGAAAAACCTCAGAATAAGTACTCAATGCCTTGAAAAAGAGAGAAACTTAGATATTAAGCCTCTTCAAGGGGGCAACCTCCTTATGCCCACATAAATGTACAATTACAATATGAATCAAAATGAAAATGTCCCCTTGGTATATATAGGAGACTAGGAGGTATAATTACAACTAATGGAGTAAAGCCGACATAAATAAAATAACATTTCTAATATATTATGCCCTAATTAAGGGGTAATGAGCCACTATTTAGGGCTTAACATGCCCCACCCCTTGAGACAAGTGTTGTCCGCAATGCTTGAGTAACTCTAGATGCTTCTGTATAAAAGACTCATCTTCCCAAGTGGAATCTTCAGCCGATAGTTTCCTCCATTTAATGAGATACTCTGAAACAGATCTATTCCTCAGCTGGTGAATCCTTGTGTCAGTGATGGCTTCAGGATCTAATATGATTTTTCCTTTCTCATCAAGTTCTGGAAATATAGTTTGAATTAGGATCTTGTCACCTATAACATTCTCTAAGCATGAAACATGGAAAACTGGGTGTACTCATGAAGATGCAGGCAACTCCAATTTGTATTCAATAGTACCAATCTTTTGCAACACCTTATAAGGGCCATAGTACTTTGGTGATAATTTATTATCCTTCTTGGCTTGCTTGAGGGACATCTTTTTGTATGGTTGTAGTCTTAAAAACACCCAATCCCCTACTTCAAAACTTATTTCACTATGATTTTGATCTGCTTGTTGTTTCATATGATTTTGTGCCATGGTCAGGTTGTCCTTTAATATTTTGTGAACTTGTTGTTGATGCTCGATGTGATCTTGCACTATTGTTGTTGATGCTCGATGTGATATTTGGAGATTTTAATTTTAGAGAAGAAGTGATGGAAGGAGGGCGGTATCCATAAAGTGCCATAAATGGCGTCATTTCTGTTGCAGTATGAAAGGAAGTTTTATACCACCATTCTGCTAAGGGTAACCATTTGAACCATTGTGTTTTCTTATCAGAGACGAAACAACGAAGGTATCCTTCCAGACATTTGTTCACTATCTCAGTTTGACCATTAGATTGGGGATGATAGGATGAGCTATGAGCCAATTGAGTACCCAAACAAGAAAATAATTTTGTCCAAAAATGTCCAGTGAAGATGGGATCTTTGTCAGTTACAATAATCTTTGGGCTTCCATGTAGCTTTTGAACTGTCTCCATGAATGCGGTGGAAACTGTAATAGATTGAAGGGATGGGAGAGTGCACAAAAGTGTGCGTACTTGGTTAGTCTATCAACAATCACCATGATGACACTCTTTCCTTCATACTTTGGTAACCCTGTGATGAAATCCATGGAAACCTCCTCCCAACGCTGACTTGGGATGGCTAAAGGTTGTAAAAGACCTGGGGTCTTAATTGTTTCCACCTTATTTTGTTGGCAAACCAAACATTCTGCCACAAACCTTTGAACATCATTTTTAAGGCCATCCCAAAAAAATTCCTTCTTGACCCTATGGTAGGTTTTTAAAAATCT
>ML782113.1:454857-468646 GCA_009831015.1 Picea engelmannii | reverse complement strand
ACGATTTCAAAATCATAACCCAATATCTTGGTTACCCATTTTTGTTGTTCTTCTGAAGATAGTCTTTGTTCCAAGAAGTATTTAAGACTATCATGGTCTGTTTTGACCTTGAAGTGCCTACCTATTAGGTAAGGATGCCATTTGTTCAATGCATGTAGTATTTCCATCATTTCCTTCTCATAAATGGGTTTGTGTAAGTCCTTCCCCTTGAGTGGCCGACTTTCAAAAGCCAGGGGCCTTCCTTCTTGCATTACGACAGCACCAATTCCATTTCCCGAGGCATCACATTCCAAAATAAAGTTTTTTGTGATTTCTGGAGTGGTCAAGACACGAGCTTTGCAGATCACCTCTTTAAGTTGTTCAAAATCTTTAGTTTCCTCTGGAGTCCATGAAAATGCATCCTTCTTAGTTAGTGTCGTAAAGGTGCTGCTATTCTTCCATAGTGTCAAACAAGTTTGCGGTAGTAACCTGTCAAACCCAGAAATCCTCTAATATTCTTCAATGTTTTTGGAATCGGCCAGTCCATCATAGACTTAATCTTGTTAGGGTCTACCTTGGCACCTTCATGAGATACAATATGACCCAATTACTCTACCTCCTTCACTCCAAAGAAACATTTGGATGGTTTGGCATATAGTTGTTTCTCCTTTAGTAGTTGTAGCACCTTGTCAACATGTCGCACATGATCCTCCCAAGACTTGATATAGATTAGTATATCATCAAAAAATACTAACACAAATTTTCAAAGGAAGGGCTTGAAAATGGAATTCGTCAACCCTTGGAATGTGGAAGGTGCATTTGTAAGTCCAAAAGGCATGACCAAAAATTCATAATGGCCTTCATGAGTTCGGAATGCTATTTTTGGGATATCTTCTTCCTTCATTCTATTCTGATGATACCCTGAACGAAGATCCAACTTTGTGAAATATATTGCTCCATGTAGTTCATCTAAAAATTTATCAATGCCAGGAATGGGAAACTTATCTTTAATAGTGATATTGTTGAGCTCTCTATAATCTAGACACATATGCCATGAACCATCTTTCTTGAATACCATTACCACTTATGCAGAGTAAGAACTTTGGCTAGGTCTAATAATACCAACCTCTAACATTTCTTCAACCATGCGCTCAATTTCACTCTTTTGGGCATAAGGGTATTTGTATGGCCTGGTGTTAGGAGGAACACTGCTAGGAATTAGGTGAATATCATGATCATGATTTCGAGTGGGTGGAAGTCCTTTGGGAATATCTTCAAATACTTTGGAATGCGTATCAATGATCCCTTGGAGATCTAGAGGAATAGATGGCTTAGATGTTTGAACATATAGTGAGCATAGTTGTGAAATAATACCTTGATTCCCTTTTTTCAATAATTTTGTCATGCCATTAGAGCTTATCACCTTACCGGGTTTCCTTGTGATACCTCTTAGCTCAATTTATTTTCCTTCCAATGAAAATTTCATGAAAAGTTCTTGAAAATTAAAATCCACTATTCCTAATGATTGTAACCATTGGACTCCTAGTAAAACATCAACACCACCCATGGGTATAGCAATCATTGGAATATTCATTACATATTCCCCCATAGTAAGATTGATCTTATTGCATTTTCCTGAGCAATTGATAGTTCCTCCATCTACAATCATTACTTGAAACTCTGGTGCTGGATATACAATTGAGATCTTTGGCTAATTTATAGTGAATGAAATTATGAGTAATTCCAGAATCAATTAGGACTATTACCTTTTTCTTTTTGATATATCCTTTGATATTAAGGGTTTGAGGAGTGTTAATTCTAGCCAATGCATTACATGATATCGTGGGAGTCAACTCTTGAGACGAAATTGATTCTACGTTTTTATCTTGAGATGGTTCTTGTTCATGTTCTTGTTATTCTTCCTCTTCACAATCTATGTAGAATAATTTCTTCTCACCACACTTATGTCCCTTACTGTACTTGCTGTCACAATTAAAGCATAAACCTTTTTATTTTCTTTCCTCCAATTGTTGAGGTGTCAACCTTGTAGGTTGAGGTGTTCTAGAAGAAGATGCATTATTCTCTCTATAGATGTTAGGATCGGTCCATCTAGTAGCCATAGCCATATTTTTACTTTCAACATTTCTTGCCACCCTAAATTCATTCTCCAATGATTTGAGTGCCCAAAGGTGAACCTCATGTTGAATGTTATCTCTTAAAGTTCCTATGAATATATCAATCAAGTGCTCATTTGGAATATCTATTACCTCTATATTCAATCTTTGGAAGTTCTTAATGTGCTCTGTAACTAAACCCTTTTGCTTGAGATTTATCAATTGGATAAAGAAGGTATTGCTCCTTGTTTCTTCATAGTGTGCTATCATTTCTTCTGTGAAAATTGTCCAAGTGACGAGTGATTTACGAGAACAAAGCCATCTATACCATACGAATTGATTGGGTTCTAAATATAAAGAAGCAATTCGTACATTTTGTGTATGTGGAACATTATGTAGATCAAATAACTGCTCCATCTGAAGTATCCATGTGATAGGGTCCTTGCCATCAAACTTTCGCATATCGATCTTAGGAATGTGGTTGGTCTTCAACCCAAAGTTAGAGTTTCTCCATTCTTGATTCACCTTCCTTTTGTCCTCATCATGAATTTCATGGGATACATTTTCACTTTCAGGTGTCCTCTCTATTACAAAATTTTTCAATCCTTCCATGATCTCCTATTTTAAACCATCCATCTTGGTATTTATTGCCTCCAACTTAGTTTCCATATCTTGTAGTTCATCTTTTGTTACTGTCTTCTTTTGTAAATCATTTATGTCCCTACTCATTTCTTCACCTTCATCAAGAGTCCAATTAGGATTTTCTGGAGGCTTATTTGGTGTAGAAGTTCCCTTTTTGGGTGACATGTTGGCCAAGTATCACTTTTGAACCTTGATTTTGAGGTGGTTCTGCTAGACAATCTTTCTTCTGCTGTATCTTCAAAGTTTCGTCCCTTATGGGTATGAATTTTTTTTTTTTGTAGTTCTCTGATATTTCTTCTCTGCAATTCCACAGGTCTAATCAAAATTGGATGTGCCAAGTTGAATTTATGGTAACTTCCCCACAACTTGCTGATTTTTGGCCTTTCTAGGAGATCTCACTTTTACCAGAAATACTACAGATTGTCCACTATCCAATGAAACTAGTCTCACTCAATTTGGATACTCTAGGAAGAAGTTATGATTGTTTTACCTGGAACACCTTCTTAAGACTAGTCAATAGGACTAGTCAGATACCCTATCTTCCATAGGGTGTATATACAAATTTAAGATGACCCAGAAGCTGAAATTTTTACCAAAGATACCTTACTAATTTCTGTGAATAGCCTCCAGATTTCAGGGTCTGAAACATTACAAAAACGTTTTTGTAGTGAAAATTCTGTAATGACTCAGTTTAGGATGATTCTAGAACCCTATCTTGCACATGATGTATCTCTGAAATTGTAATGCCTAGGGAGATGAAATTTTAACCCAACGTACCTTGATCCGTCTGATAAATATCCTCCAAGACGTTCCTTCTGAAACTTTGCAGAAAAAAATTTATTGTGAAAATTCGAAGGTGTCTCAGATGTAGCAGTGAAACCCCAAGACCTTGAGCTCTGATACCATATGTTAAGAACCAAATATAAATATAGCATAGAAAAACCTCAGAATAAGTACTCAATGCCTTTAAAAAGAGAGAAACTAATATAATAAGCCTCTTCAAGGGGGAAACCTCCTTATGCGCACATAAATGTACAATTACAAGATGATTCAAAATGAAAATGTCTCCTTGGTATATATAAGAGACTAGGAGGTATAATTACAACTAATGGACTAAAGAAGACATAAATAAAATAACATTACTAATATAATATTCCCTAATTAAGGGGTAATGAGCCACTATTTAGGGCTTAACATTCTATCACAGATTTGTGTTGGGGTTCTCTCTTGTTTCATGGCCCGTCAGCCATGTGACCAGGGGTGGTTGAAAATCCCAATTTATGTGGGCCAAGTCACAACATAAATCATTTGATGATCTCAAACATCATCTATGCTCAGCCTTGATGCTCTCCTTACTCGATCTGTAACAACCTTTTGAGATTGAGACATAGGATTTAGACTACGTTGTTGGGGTCAATCTCACTCGTGAGATCATTCAATGGCCTATCATAGTGACATAATCTCAGATATCATCTATGAGTACCCCATCTATGAAAAATATATGTATTCCATTGTACAATCATACCACCAATGGAGGCATTACATTCTAGGGAACGGGGCAGTCATCCATATGGATCACAAGCCTCTGAAGTTCATCCAGACATAAGGAAAATTACAGAATGACCTCCATCAAAATTGGTCCACATACTTGCAACAATTTCACCTGAATATTAAATATAAGAAAGGGAACACAAATCCCATTATTGACTACCTCAATCGACCGCCAGTTGAAAAAATGGCCATGGTGCTCAACTCTTGCCGACATGAGACCTTTGAGTGGTCCCAACTCCCAAATCTATGACAACGATCTTGACTTCGCTACGACCTACTAGATGTTGGGAACATGCATGGTCATTGTTGACTTTAATCTTCAATATGAAATTTTATGCCATCAGAGTCATCTTTGTGTTCCTTCAAGCAAGCATGTAACACTGATTTGGGAGGCCCATTATAATCTGGTGGAACGACACTTTGGTGTGGAGAAGAAAATGGAAATACTACATAAGTATTTATATTGGTCAAAGCTTCAACATGATGTTAGTTTAGATATTATTCAAATATTAAAACATTATAAAACTTCAAATATTGCTCAAGGTCATTTACTAATGTTTTCAAAACCCTACATCATTTTTTGTGTTAAATCTTGTGTCATTTTGTATATTAAAATGATAATATTTATGTTTTCTTCATTATGTATATCTCTCTCTATATATAGAACTTCTATGCATCTCTCCATTCATATATATTTATCTATGGATGTGTCATAAAACTTGTCCATTATGATGTGTATCACATGAATATTAATATAAATATTAGTATTTTAAATACTAAGATATTAGTTTATATTTCTAAAAATAATCAACACCATAAACATCATGAAATTCACTATTTCCATGAAAGTATATCTAAATATCATGTATCACTTTTTATATGATAATATTAATTAATATCTTTAAAAATAATCATTCATTAAATAAAATAATAATAATTTAATACATTTAAAGTTTAAATTTCATGTTTTAAAACTTAATAATCTATTTAATTTTATTTCTATAATTTAATTTTATTGAGAAAATTTTTATTAACTAGTATTGATTAAATCTTCAATAAATTCTTAAAAATAAAAAAATTTGAAACTTAAAATGTGTTTGAATTTATAGAATTTATGTTAGGAATTAAATTTATGAAATTTAAATATAAAATAATATTTATTAAATTTATATGATATGTTTATAAGATAAACATATATTGGATTAGAAAATTATATGTAAATTTAAATATTTATTAAAATTAAATTTGATTTATGTAAATTTAAATATTTATTAAAATTAAATTTAATATAAAATTAAGTGTTTATTAAAATTAAATTTAATATAAAATTAAATATTTATTAAGACATGAAATAGTGTAGGGTGAGGGTAGATGGCGATGGGAATTCTGAGGTCGCAATTGACCCTACGACTCACAATTGAGGTCATATGAGCCTCCAGGTATTACCACAAGACTTGGGCCTCAGGCCTGAGCGTTTTTGGCTTGTTTCCCTCTCTCTGATGTCCGAAGGGTTTACTGTAGCGGAGTTTTCATTTGTCAGGTCGTGATGGAGTATCCTTAGTGAATCTGCAATGGCCCAAAATTTTCATAATGAAAAACTATGATGATGTGGTTGCTTACTTGCTAGATCCAAGAGAATTGTTACCCTCAATGGGCACAGATGGAAGTCCCACTCACTCTCACCCGATACCGCTGGAGGATGAAAATCTATCAGATGCTTGAAGCGATTTCTTCTCATAGTTTTCAGGGGTATTAGGATTTTATTCTCGGTCATAATCATAAGCCTTTTCTTGGTTGCGGGGGGGGAGAATCTAGGACTAAATTTTTTTTGACATCTGAAGGCACTTTTTCCCCCATTCAGTATTGGTTCACCCCCTCTTCATCTACGAGTAACTTCTCATGGTCGTTCCTGGATCCTACAGTGACTGTGCTCCCCTCACCAAATCAGGGGAACCAGTGGTTTTCTATGAGGTCATTTTAGAAGTGATTCTAGAGGGGACGACACTAGGACCTGCAAATTGGCTATCATTGGAATAGGGTCCAGCCCCATACTTCTTCTATCCTTTTTGTGGATCAAGGCTTCTTCCCGGAATAACTGGATGAGTCATTGGAAGGGTTTATTTCCTCAAACTTATGACCCTCAAATTCAAACGAGTGGGACCTTTTTTTTCGTGGGGAGACTAGATTTAACACACATTTGAATATGGAGCAAGGTTTTTTGAGAGATATAGAGACACGACAAATGAAACATAATAAGTGTATTGGGTATTCCAAGGAAAACCCTTTTTTTTTTTATGTCTGGAGGAATCAGCAACTAGTTGGGCACGTGCTCGCGTTACACGTGGTCATGTTATCCAACTGCTACCACTATAACCTACAGGTGTGCCCACGAGGCCCCATACGTGGCACACATTGTAAGTCGGGGGGAATTGAACTCGAAACCTCGTGGAAATTCATTTTCACGGCACTTGCCAATTGAGCTGCCCCCCCGGGGGAAGGAAAACCCTAATTTTATGCTTGGAGATGAACTAAATTTTTCTGGGGTGGCAGTGTTGGTTGATAAAACCATAGTTGGGAAATTTTATGGCTGCCAATTCAGCAAGAAGACTCTCAAGGCTTGGGTCGTCACAAATTTGGGTGCATCATAAAACCCTCCACCTAGAATCAGTCACCTCTCTAGGAGTTGGTTCATGATTACTTTTTCAGAGGAGATATAGGCTATGAATGCTCTTCAAAAAATTTGGTCAATAGATTCTTCATCGGTCCTAATGAATCTTTTGAACCCCACCTTTGATGCATCAAGTGAGATACTGGACTCCATCCCAATTTGGGTTCGACTGTCGGGTCTCCCTCCACACCTTTGGTTAGAAAAATGCTTCCAAACAATTGGGAATTTTTTGGGGGAGTTTTTGGTAGATGATATGGGATTTTTAGAATATGGAGAGATGTTAGTGGAAAGGATTATAGTTTTACTAAATATCAGAGAAGGGATTCAAGAATTCCTTACTCTGACAGATTTGGGAAGGATTAGGGTACAAATACTAGATTATGAAGGGGTTCCATTTCCATGTAGGAGGTGCCATGAGTATGGGAATATTGTTAAGGAATGGAAGAACTACATGAGGGGGTACACAAATAATCAGACTTTTGTAGAGAACATAATTGGTCTAGGGCGTCAGGAGAATTTGGGTGTCACATCTCCCTCTGCCGGGTCGACTTCAGTGGGTACTATGTCTTGTGATCCAGTACAGCCTCCTATTTTTTTGGTTGATGGGTCAGCTATCTAGGGGGATATGCATCGACCTTAGTTCCAGTAGCGAGGGAAGTGGTGAGTTCAGAGATAAGCCCAGAGGAAGTTCCACAGTTCTTGATCGATAACCTTTTGGGTATGCATCTTACTTTTCCCATCGAGTAAACAAATTAATTAAAGAATTCAAATTTTTTATGGTGGATTGTAATCACTCTCTACGAAATCTCCCTTTTCCAAATAATTCAGCTCTAAATCCTTTCCCCAAACCCACACACTCTCCTTTTCCATCCCTGGACTACTTTTCTCTTTGTCCGTACTCAACACCTGGATCCCCAGTTTCTTGGTCATTTGAGGAATATTCCTATGATGAGTCTGAGGACTTGACTATTCGTTTCCAACTCCGTAATAGATCAGTCTCCATTCCCATTGCACAATACAGAGGCTTGAGCCCAAATCTGGAGATCCTGAAAACTAGAAAGGGTCAAGGTAGAAACTCTCACCTCTCCAAGGCACAATCCCAAGCACTGGTTTATATTGTTTCAGGACGAAAAACTTTAATAGTAGGGGCACTTAGTGTAGCAAAATGCCTAGCATGGGTTTCCCCATGAAACTCCTCACCTTTGATTGTAAGGTTTTGTTGATTCCCCAAAACAAATCCACACTAAAGAGGTTGGTATCTCTACACCAGCCTGATGTAGTTATTTTTCAAGAAACCCTAGCAGATGAAGTCCCGACCACCAAGATTCTAACTTCCCTCCTTCCGGGCTGACTATTTTTGGGATTGGATTCCAGTGATAGGTCGGGAGGACTAGTCATAGGCTGGAGATATAGATGTATCAAACTCTTAAACTCCTAGGATTTTGACTCCTGTCTAGGGGGTGATTTTCTAGTGGAAGGATTTGGTATAGAAATTAGAATAATCAATGTTTATAGAAATCATTCAAATTGAAACTCCTTTTGGGAAACTCTTCTTCGTAAAGACCTCATGAAGAACGAATTTCTAATATTAGGCGGAGATCTCAATTTCTCTCTAGGGGAAGCTGAAAGTTGGTGCCCCTCATCCCACCCATACAACCAAGCATCCTTCTTTAGCCACCTACTGTCTTCCAATGGCCTCATCGATATAGCTCCACTAAAGCTACTACCCACTTTGAGGAATATGAAGGTAGGGGAGGCTCGTATAGCCAAGAGGTTAGACCATTTCTTGATCTCTGAAACTTTAGTGATGCTTCCATTCCAATTTCATTAATGGATTGGAAGTGGAGGTGAATCAAACCATTCTCCAGTATGGTTGGAAATCGAAGGTGGTCCTCAAAATCCTATCGCTCCGTTTAAATTCAACTATTCTTGGTTAAAGGATGAGAGTTTTCTGGATTTTCTCAAGTCCAATTGGAATGACATAAGGGACTCAGAGGGTAGTCTTACTGCTATCCAATTTGCAACAAATATCAAAAGAATAAAAAGTTTGTTATTCTGTGGGAAAAAACAAAACAGAAAGAAGAAGAACAAGAACTCCAAAGTATAGAGGAGCATTTGAAGTTGATACATCAAGACTCATATTCTGGGTTCACCTCAAGCTCTGCTCGAGACAACCTGAAAAGGCTTGAGGCTAGGCATAGGCATTTGCTGGCGGTTTAAGAAGAAACATGGAGGACAAAAAGAAGAGCTATTTGGCTCGAGAACGACCATGAGAATAAAAAATTCTTTGAATCCTATGCCAAGGTCTCGCAAGCACGGGTAAAATCCATTTTCAGTATTTATTCAAAGCGGACAAGAGAGTGAACATAGCATGAATTATAAATTTGGAATTATACTTTCCAAGCTTCGTGGATGAACAAGAGAACCAAGACTTATTTGCATAAGTCACCAAAGCTAAGAAAAAATAAACTCTTCATAGCTTCGAGAAGGATAAAAGTCCAAGTCCGGATGGATGGACAATTAAATTCTAGAGGGGTTTCTTTCACCTAATTGGAAATGATCTACTAAAATTCATTCAGGAATCTAGAACCAATGGTAGAATTCATAGTCCCTTCAATTCAACTTTTATATCCCTCATTCCTAAGGTAAACGATCCTCAGTCTTTTGATGAATTCATGCCAATTTCTCTGTGTAATTGTATATAAAAAATTATTTCCAAAATCATAGCTTGTTGGTTGAATCCCTTACTATCAGAATCCATTTCCAAAGAAAAAATTGGGTTTTTAGAAGGGTGCCAGATTCATGAGGAAATCGAGGTAGCCCAAGAAGGCCTACACAACCTAAATACCGCAAGAGCAAAGGTTTCAATTCTAAAGATTGATCTCTCAAAAGCATTTGATAGAGTGAATTGGTCTTACATTCGACTTCTTTTTACACATCTCAGATTTGAATTCTGTTTCATAAAATGGATGATGGCATGCATCTCTTCAGTATATTTTGCAGTCCTTATCAATGGGGTTGCATCCACTTTCTTCATTTCATAAAGGGGACTGTGTCAAGGATGCCCCTTGTCCCCACTTATTTTTCTACCGGTAGATGAAGGATTGAGTAAGGCTATTGATAATGAAACAAGTGTAGGGATTTTTCAAGGAATTCAAGTTGCACTTGGGATGAGTATCACACATCTATTGTTCGTCGACGATGTCCTCATTTTCTATAGTAGTGTGGTAGCCAACGCAGAAATCCTAGAAAAAATACTTTCCCTCTTCCGCTCGACTACATGGATGCAAATAAATTCCCAAAAGTCTACCATCACTATCTCAGATATGGATAGAGAGGAAGTGGAAATCTATTAGAGACTATTCCCTTTCATAGTTTAGGACATTTTAGAAGGCCTAAAATACTCGGGGTTCCAGCTGAAGCTGAACAACTACAAAAAATAAGCTTGGAAATGGTTGTTGACAAAATTAGAGAAAAGGTTAAATGATTGGAGCTTTAGGTGGTTATCTAAAGTAGGTAGACTCTCTCTGACCAAAATTTGTCCTGGAAGCCATACCAATATATTGGATGTCACTGGCTTGGATTCCAAAGGGGGTGATGGAAAAAATAAGAAGGACTTGTTCTCGATTTATTTGGTCTGGATCAGAGGATACGTATACTCAACCTTGGATAAAATGGAAATGTATTACAAAGTTAAAAGAAATGGAAGGTTGGAAACTCAAAAATACTTTTCTGTTCTGCAAGGCCCTGGCGACAAAGGTTTGTTGGTGTTTTATGTTAGTCTCTAGTCTGTGGACGCAAGTGTTTACACAAAAAACATTATTGCAGAATCTGTGGAAGATTGGATAAGATCACCAAACAAGTCTTCACATCATTGTTCAATTATTTGGAAAGCAATGATATCCTCCTTCTTAGTGGTATGGGATAGTCTAGCTTGGAGGGTTGGTAAAGGAAACCATCTTCGCATAGGAGCCGATCCTTGGCCCGGTAATGGGAATTCTCATATACTTCTAGAAGGACTAATCAATCAGCTTCATAGGAAGGGTATCTTCTTCCTATCCCATCTATTTGACCGTCTCTCAACTACTATATGGAACCATGGATGGAGGAGTGATTTATCACTGGGTTTAAATGGGGCTTCTGCAAACTTATTGGAAACTTATATTTCATCTCTCAGAAGAGGACACATCAGTCTCTCGGACAAGGAAGATGAACTAGTATGGAAAAAGGACCCTTTAGGCTCCTACACTCCAAAATCTAGATACATAGCTCTAAATATAGTCTGAATCCAACAAAATCCTAGATGGTGGTGGAAGGGACTTTGGAAGCTAAAATTTCCTCAAAAATCCAAAATTTATGTGTGGGCAGCTTTAAACAATAGAATCCCAACTTGGTATAATCTGAGTAGGCGTCAGATAGAAGGACTGGGTAGATGCTCACTTTCACAAAATGCAAATGAATCCACTTACCATATTCTCATTTCTCGTCCTTTCTCCAAGAAAGTTTGGTCCAAAACTTCCTCAAGCCTCAGGCATAGATGCATATGGACTGAAAACACTTTAGAACTGGGATGGAAAGATTGGTCTCATGATCCAAGAAATAATAAACTAAAAGAAGTTCCTCTCTTAATCAGTTGGGGAATCTTGCTAGCCTGGAATGCAACGATATTCAAAGGAAAAACCTCTATTCCAGAGGTAATTGCAGCCCAAAGTCTATCAATCCTATCGCATTTCCCCCAGACAAAAGAAGCTCCAGCCTTGCGAGTAAGACATCAAGAGGACATAGAAACTTAAAAAACCTAGGCATATTTTGATGGAGCCTCTCATAACTCCATTTGGGGTGGGGTGCAATTCTTCACTTATCATAAAATCATTTTTTTCACTTAAAAATGGGAATTGTTTGGGATACAAACAAATATGCTGAACTATTGGCGTTGAAGCTATTACTCCTATTTACCATAGAAAAGGAAATTCAACACATAGAAATCGTTGGTGACTCTATGAATGCCATTAATTGGGCAAGAAAACATCAAATTTGTCACAATATTTTTCTTAGTCTTATTCTGGAGGATATTTATCGTTTGATGGATATATTTGATACTTTGGTTATCTCCCATGTATATAGGGACATGGACATGGCAGCATATTCTCTGTCCAAATATGGAATGCAACTTTCTTTGGGCTAATGGCACATTACAGAACAAAAAGGGGAGGAAACTAATGCTTTTTCTCATCGACCATTTATAGAGGATCACATGCATCTGCACGACTAAAGAATCGAACTTCATTCTCAATATTGATCGACACTTTATAGATACTACTGTGTTGGACTATGTTTTTCTCAAGACTTTCAGGCTTCACCATGGATGTATCTCTACACGTACAACACTTACAACATTTTAATGAAGAAAGTTTTTGGGCACCTTCTTTGCATGAAAATCACTTTTGATTTGAAAAACTTTTTAAGTGAGGTATCTCATTGACCACTTTTTAAAGATGGGTTGCGGGTCTTTTCCTTTCTTTTGATAAATCCACACTAACATTCTCTTAAAGCACCTACAAAATGTAACTTTGTCTCTCCTAAAAAATAAAAATATTTTTTTAGAGGAAAAAAATATTTATTAAAATTAATAATTTTAAAATAAAATCATAAAATTGTTATACATTTAATTTTTTTTATTTAATTACAAATAAAATTAACATTTATTTATTAAAAAAACTATTTTATATTTTAAAAATAAATTATAAATTCATATGAATTTATGTGTTTACCTCAAAATCAATTCAATATTCAATTTACCCTATACTTACTAGAAATTTAATAAACCAACAATTTTATAATCTTATAAAAGTATTTTTTATAAGCAAATCATCGTAAACTTTTTGAAGTGAGGTTATAAACAAAATCATCATAAATAATTTTTTGAGGTGAGTTTATATGTTTAGTTGGGAAAGAAGTTAACAATCTCATTTGTGAGCGGCATTTATTGAAAAAATTTAATGATATGAGCAATCTCATTTGTGAGCGGCATGTAGTTTTACCATTATAAAATATTAATTAATTTAAAAATATCCTTTATCAACAATAATTTGAATAAAATATTAATTAATTTAAAAATATTCATTATCAACAATAATTTGAATAAAATATTAATTAATTTAAAAATATCTTTTATAAACAATAATTTGAAACGTGTTTAACAATTTAATTTATTTCAAACGGGTCAAAAAATAATACTTAAAAGCTTCCAAATGGTGTGCCTTTTTTAAAACGGCATTTTTTCCAAAAATAAAAAAAATAAAAATTCAAAATATTTTTCATAGAGTTTCAACTAAATAATCACCTCCCTCTTATAATAACAAAGTATTTTATAAAAAATTGAAATATAACATAGGTTGATATTTAAAAATTAATCAAATATTTATAAGTTAAGTTTTAAATTTATAACTTAGTTTTTACCCTTAAAAATTATATATAAGTTATAAATTTTATTTATTTATTTATTTATTTTTTTATGCTCAAGGAATCGGCAACTCGCGGTTGTAGGCCATATTAGAAAAAATAATTATAATAAAATAAAATAATATTAATTTTTATTTAAAAAGTATTATATTTAATAAATATTAAATTATATATAATAAATTTTCAAAAAATATATTTTTAATTTTTCATTAAAAACAAAAAAAATATTATTATTTATTTAAAAACTTTTATATTTAATAAAATATTAAATTATGTATATTAATTTTTCAAATAAGTATATTTTAAAATTTTCATTAAATTATATATATATATATATATATATATATATATATATATATATATATATATATAT
>ML782113.1:396767-437132 GCA_009831015.1 Picea engelmannii | reverse complement strand
TAACTTAGAGTTGGAATGAACTTCGTTTTGGTTGGGCTAGTTAGTTACCCTGCTTAGTTAGGATAGTTAGGCTGCAATTAAATTAGAGGAAGCTTCCGGTACCAGTAGGGTAAGTAGGGTGTTTCTCTGTTTTCCTGTAGACACATTTAGATTTATTTTTGATGTTCAGATTAAATGCATTTTAGGAAATACTCTTTTTGTCATGGCTTAAATAGAAATGGTAATGATAGATGATTAAAAGTAGTGGAAGAATAGTTTTGTGAAATCACACTTTTTGAGCAGGAATAGAAGCACCAACACTTAAGCTTAGGACTGTTTTCTGTTGATGAATTAAATAGGAGATGATAAGTTTCAGGATAGTCATTAGGATTCAATTTCTCAGAGAAAGCTTGTGTTTTATTTTAAAGATAGTTTTTAAATAGGGATTAGAATCTTACCCGCACATACAGTGTAGCAGCTTGAAGTTTACTTACCCTGGTTTGACAATTTAGTGTTTCAGGTCATTTAAAATCTTTAATTTAGCACCCTGACAAAGACCTCATGAAGAACGAATTTCTAATATTAGGAGGAGATATCAATTTCTCTCTGGGTGGAGCTGAAAGTTGGTGCCCCTCGTCCCACCCATAGAACCAAGATCCTTCTTTAGCCACCTATTGTCTTCCAATGGCCTCATAGATATAGCTCCACTAAAGATACTACCCACTTGGAGGAATATGAAGGTAGGGGAGGCTCGCATAGCCAAGAGGTTAGACTTTTTCTTGATCTCTGAAACTTTAGCGATGCTTCCATTCCAATTTCGTTAATGGATTGGAAGTGGAGGTGAATCAGACCATTCTCCAGTATGGTTGGAAATCGAAGGTGGTCCTCAAAATCCTATCACTCCGTTTAAATTCAACTATTCTTGGTTAAAGGATGAGAGTTTTCAGAATTTTCTCAAGTCCAATTGGATTGACATAAGGAACTCAGAGGGTAGTCTTACTGTTATCCAATTTGTGACAAATATCAAAAGAACAAAAAGTTTGTTATTCTGTGGGAAAAAACAAAACAAAAAGAAGAAGAACAAGAACTCCAAAGTATAGAGGAACATTTGAAGTTTATACATCAAGATTCAGATTCTGGGTTCATCTCAAGCTCTGCTCAAGACAACCTGAAAAGGCTTGAGGCTAGGCATAGGCATTTGTTGGCAGTTTAAGAAGAAACATGGAGGACAAAAAGAAGAGCTATCTGGCTTGATAACGACCATGATAATAAAAAATTATTCTAATCCTATGCCAAGGGGAGGAAAGTAGACAATACAATATGGGGCTTTAAGGATGAGGAGGTTATATCTATCACTTCCTTCGAAGGTCTCGCAAGCATGGGTAAAATCCATTTTTAGTATTTATTCAAATTGGACAGGAGAGTGAAGATAGCATAAATTATAAATTTGACACTATACTTTCCAAGCTTCGTGGATGAACAAGAGAACCAAGACTTATTTGCAGAAGTCACCGAAGCTAAGAAAAAAAAAACTCTTCATAGCTTCGAGAAGGATAAAATTCCAAGTCCAGATGGATGGAAAATTAAATTCTAGAGGGGTTTCTTTCACCTAATTGGAAATGATCTACTAAAATTCATTCAGGAATATAGAACCAATTGTAGAATTCACAGTCCCTTCAATTCAACTTTTATAGCCCTCATTCCTAAGGTAAACTATCCTCAGTCTTTTAATGAATTCAGACCAATTTCTCTGTGTAATTGTATATACAATATTATTTCCAAAATCATAGCACGTCGGTTGAATCCCTTACTTTCAGAATACATTTCCAAAGAAAAAATTGGGCTTTTAGAAGGGTGCCAGATTCATGTGGAAATAGGGGTAGCCCAAGAAGGCCTGCACAACCTAAATACCACAAGAGAAAAGGTTTCAATTCTAAAGATTGATCTCTCAAAATTATTTGATAGAGTGAATTGATCTTACATTTGACTTCTTCTTACACATCTCGAATTTGAAGTCCCTTTCATAAAATGGGTGATGGCATGCATCTCTTCAGTATCTTTTGCAGTCCTTATAAATGGGGATGCATCCCCTTTCTTCATTTCATAAAGGGGACTGTGTCAAGGATGCCCCTTATCCCCACTTATTTTTCTACTGGTAGATGAAGGACTGAGTAAGGCTATTGATAATGAAACAAGTGTGTGGAATTTTCAAGGAATTCAGGTTGCACCAGGGATGAGTATCACACATATATTATTCTTCGATGATGTCCTCATTTTCTGTAGTGGTGTGGTAGGCGACGCAAAAATCCTAGTAACAATACTTTCCCTCTTTCGCCCGACTACATGGATGCAAATAAATTCCCAAAAATCTACCATCACTATCTCAAAGACGGATAGAGAGGAAGTGGAAAGCTATCAAAGACTATTCCCTTTCACAGTTTAGGACATTTCAGAAAGCCTAAAATACTCGGGGTTCTAGCTGAAGCTGAACAACTACATAAAATAAGATTGGAAATGGTTGTTGACAAAATTGGAGAAAAGGTTAAATGGTAGGAGATTTAGGTGGTTATCTAAAGTAGGTAGACTCACTCTGACCAAATCTATCCTAGAAGCCATACCAATATATTTGATGTCACTGGCTTGGATTCCAAAGGGGGTGATGGAAAAAATAAGAAGGACTTGTTCTCCTTTTATTTGGTCTGGATCAAAGGATAAGTATACTCAACCTTGGATAAAATATAAATGTATTGTGATGCTAAAAGCAATGGGAGGTTGGAGACTCAAAAATACTTTTATGTTCTCCAAGGCCCTGGTGACAAAGGTTTGTTGGTGTTTTATGTTAGTCTCTAGTCTGTGGACACAAGTATTTACACAAAAATACATTATTCCAGAATCTGCGGAAGATTGGATCAAATCACCAAACAAGTCTTCACATCACTGTTCAATTATTTGGAAAGCAATGATATCCTCCTTCTTAGTGGTATGGGATAGTATGGCCTAGAGGGTTGGTAAAGGAAACCATCTTTGCATAGGATCCGATCCTTGGCCCGGTAGTGGGAATTCTCATATACTTCCAGAAGAACTAATCAATCAACTTCACGGGAATGGTATCTTCTTCCTATCCCATCTATCTGACCCTCTTTCAACTACTATATGGAACCAAGGATGGAGGAGTGATTTATCACTAGGTTTAAATGGGGCTTCTACAAACTTATTGAAAACTTATATTTCATCTCTGAGAAGAGGACACATAAGTCTCTCGGACAAGGAAGATGAACTAGTATGGAAAAAGGACCCTTTAGGCTCCTACACTCCAAAATCTGGATACATAGCTCTGAATATAAACCCAATCCAAAAAAATCCCAGATGATGGTGGAAGGGACTTTGGAAGCTAAAATTTCCTCAAAATCCAAAATTTACGTGTGGGCGGCTTTAAACAATAGAATCCCAACTTGGGATAATCTGAGTAGGCGTCAGATAGAAGGACCGAGTAGATGCTCACTTTGACAAAATGAAAATGAATCCACTTACCAAATTCTCATTTCTCGTCCTTTCTCCAAGAAATTTTGGTCTGAAACTTCCTCAAGCCTCAGGCATAGATGCATATGGACTGAAAACACTTTAGAATTGGGATGGAAAGATTGGTCTCATGATCCAATAAATAATAAACTAAAAGCAGTTTCTCTCTTAATCAGTTGGGGAATCTTGCTAGCCTAGAATGCAACAATATTCAAAGAAAAAACCCCTATTCCAGAGGTAATTGCAGCCCAAAGTCTATCAATCCTATCACATTTCCCCCAGACAAAAGAAGCACCAACCTTGCAAGTAAGACATTAAGAGGACATAAAAACTTCAAAAACCTAGGCATATTTTGATGGAACCTCTCATAACTCCATTTGGGGCAGGGTGAAATTCTTCACTTATCATAAAATCATTTTTTTTCACTTAAAAAGGGGAATGGTTCGAGGTACAAACAAATATGCCAAACTATTGGCGTTGAAGCTATTACTCCTATTTATCACAAAAAAGGAAATTCAACACATACAAATCATTGGTGACTCTATGAATGCCATTAATTGGGCAAGAAAACATCAAATTTGTCACAATATTTTTCTTAGTCTTATTCTGGAGGATATTTATCATTTGATGGATATATTTGATACTTTGGTTATCTCCCAGGTATATAGGGACAGGAACATGGTAGCGGATTCTCTGTCCAAATATGGAATGCAACTTTCTCTGGGCTAATGGCACATTACAGAACAAAAAGTGGAGGAAACTAATGTTTTTTTTCATCGACCATTTATAGAGGATCACATGCATCTGCACGACCACTTGTTTTGTTACTTTCTGGGTTTTGTTTGTGTTCCTTTATGGGTTCGATGGGTAAACTTTAAAATGAGTTAACCTCTCTGAGGAGCCACTTGAAAGTGCTTAAAAATCAATCTACTTAGTGGAATTCTTATTTAGTAACAGTTAATGGAAGCTAGCCTAGGAGGGAGTTTTCTGCAATTCCTGACCTGAATGCTCTAGTTGAACCTTTAGATAATGAAGAGGAGGATCACCAAGACCACCTTACTATATCATAGTAATGTTTTTTTTTGTATGTATAAATAGTATTTCTATTGGATTTACTCAGTTCAATTCCACCATAGTATTCGAGTTTGGAAAAACAACACAGATAGGATAGGCAAATAGATGCATGTTATTTTGGATAAACTGGAATTTTGTATTGGTATCTAGTTATTCTTTTTATACTTGGCAGTCTAGGATACACCTTTTTATGAATAAAAATCCTGTAATATTTGTGAGAAAAAAAATGATTTATATGTTCAACAATAAATTTTTGTTATAATGAATATAGATTTAAGTTAATTGGACAAATAATTATTTAAACAATATATTTATGTTCAATGGCACTCCTTTATAAGTCACTGTATCCATTTTGACTATTTTTCTATCTACAGTAGCTGACGATTGTTTTTCACTACTTAGGTTAGTCACTTGGGAGTGCCTTTATAGATCTATTGTAGGACAAAAACAATGTGTTACTCACTCCCCATAAAGACCCGAAAATGGAGCCAAAAAAATAGCTAGAGAAAGAGAAACCAAGTTCTAGTGTATCACTTCTTCACAATATCTACTAAAATGGAAGTGGAAGTGAACATCAAAGCATACCAAAGTGATATTGGCATTGTTTAGTTGAATCACTAGTTTCAATAATTAGAAGTTCATTTCAATGTTCATAACATAGGATAAAAGAAAAGGATTTCATTTTCCCAACATAAATTATAGGACCATGCCCTAACCTAGTGAATGCCACATAGAGACACTTGGGATGGAGAGTGGTCCACTAGTAAATAAGTGGGAGGAACATAAAAACCTCATCAAGTCCTAGTTCTACCATGTGGGGTATGTAGACGACAAATTGATACATTGACGTCACTTCAAATAGAGGAAAGGGAAGAATGGGTAAGGGTACACCACTGAGTTCAAAAAAATGATTATTATGTTGGTTACATCTTCGAAGAATCGATATGTACTCCTTAAGTATCTAGGGGTATACATAGTCATTTATGGAAGAAAGTGACAATCTTTTAACCTATGGAAATTAATGAGGCCTATGTATAAGAAAATAAATAGGAGATTTAGTAAGTAATAAAGGATACCCAAGTTGTTTCAAATAGAAATACTATTAATATGCTTGTAGGGAGGGGAAGAAGAGGTCGGAATGAAAGGACAAGAAGACCACAACCACTACACATCAGTGCAAGGATCTAAACAACCACTACAATCGTCGTAATATCGATGGTCAGAAAAAAGATAAATGTTTGAATATACATCCATAGATGAACCCAATGAACCATAATAAGGATGCCAAGAAGAAGTTCTTGCTAGCCACAGGTTCATGAAATCAGGTAGTGAGTATCTAAGATGTAGATGGAAATATTTTCTAAATTACAGTGTAGAAGGAGGTGAAACTAAGTAGCATTCATGAAAAGAAATAGAAGAAGATGATTAAACTCTTCCATATTCAATTTTAGGTCAAGAAGATGAAGGCAGATGATCTTATCAATTTTAGTTACATGATAGCAGAATACATGGTTAGAAATATTGCATTGGACGTTCATGATCATCCTAACAAATATCCATCAGGATGGGTAAATAAATATGTAGAGATCAAAGTCACTAAAAAGTGTAATATTAAATTTCCTATAAGTGAAAACTATATTAATGAAGTGAAGGTAGACGTAGTACCACTTGATGTTTGTGGTGTAGTTTTTGTAAGACCCTACATGTATATGAGGGATGTAATCTTCTTGAGGAGTGAAAACTAATTCCTCCTAATCAAGGATGGGGAGAATTTTCATCATCAATGCACATTGAGCTGAATCCAAAATATTCCTCATAAGTGATAACCAAGTCATGAAATTGATTAGTTCTAGTAGGAATTTTGCATTGCTTTTCTTAAGGAAGAAGCAATGAGGTTAATATGAATCAATAAAAGTAAAGGAATCTTTAGAGGGGTGTACAAAGGTGGATAAATATTAGCTCGATGAGTTTTGTAAGAATATATGGATTTTTTTTAGGGTCCTAAAGGGTTACAACCTAAGAGGGAAGCGAGGCATATGATATAGTTTTCACTTCATTCCCCGTTGCCAAATATTGGTTTATATAGATAGTCCATCCTAGAAGAAGATGAAGTGAAGAAATAGTTGTAGTAGTTGTTCGACCAAGAAGTAATTCGAATAAGAAACTCACCTTATGAGTCAAATATCATCATAGTACTGAAGAATATTGGGACTTTGTGAATGTGTATCGACTATAGAGATTTTCACAATATTAGCCTCAAGAATTAGTACTCTCTTCCTAGGACTAATGATTTGTTAGATCAATTGTAGTATACCAGGTACTTCACTACATTGTGTATCAAATTGGGACACCATCAGGTATGATTTAAATAATAGGACACCTAGAAGACCATCTTCAATACAACGAAAGGTCTATTTGAAAGGATGGTAATACATTTTGGTTTATGTAATACACTCGCTAGATTTATGTGTTTGATGAGTGAAGTATTGCATCCCTTTCGAGATTCAAATCATAGTGTACTTAGATGATATATTGTTTTATATATCTACTTGGAAAGAGCATATCTAAGATATCATGCACATGTTAGAGACTTTGAAAAATCATCAACTATTGTCTAACCTCAAGAAATGTTCAGGTTATATTAGTAGTCATTGGTGTATTTTGGTTGAGTGATTGGTTGAGAAAAACTCAAGATAGATATCGGGAATATGGAGTCCATCCTCAAGTGACTAGTTCCTACTAATGTCACTAAAGTTGGGATATTTTTTGGGGGCGTAGTATCCACAAAATTTATATCATCCTTTTTAATTGTAGTTTCCCCACTTCATTCCAGAATAACTAGTGGTAAGAGTTTCTAGCGGGGGGGAAATCAATAAAAGGCCTTCGATGAGTTAAAAGGGAAGATCAATTAAGAACCTTTTGTTCATTAACTAATATGAAAAGGTATTTGTAAGTGGATATGGATGCAAGTGGATAATATATGGGAATGGTCATGATGCAAAGAGTTAACACAGTATGTGATCTTTATGAAATGTTTCATTGTGAACGATTCCCTCACTACTCTATATATGATAAGGAACTCTACACCTTAGTTCAAGTAGTTAATAAATAGAAGTATTATCCAATAGATAAGGAAACTATCATCCACATTGATTAGTAGCCATTTAATTATTTGCATTCCAAGAGGAAGCTTCAAAAAGCTAGACACTACAAGTGGGTGGAGTTTTTGTAGATTTTTCATGTAGTAATCAAATATAATATGGACAATACTAATAAGTTTGCATACATGACTTTAAGGCCACCCACATCCAATATTATATCTTTGGAATTGTTATGAATATGGATGATTTTACCCATGATGCATACAAAGTGAAATACATGAATATGAGGATTTTAAAGAGGTGTTTTAGTAGCTACATGGCCAAATTCATGTAGAATAAGGTGACAGTAAGGTTGGTTGTCATTTCTTGAAGGGGTCACTCTACAAGATATATAATATATATGTTCCTAAATGTGATATATTGAAACTTATTAGAGAATCTCATGATGTCCAAGGTTGTAGGACATTTTAACATTGGGAAAACAATTTCCAATTTATATAGGTATGTGTGTTGACCCAAAATGCAAGGAGATGTAGCTCATTTTATTAGGGCATGTATACTTTATTATACTAGAAATCTTAGTAATAGTAAGAATTGGTTATAGCATCCCTTATGAAATATTGTGGAATTTAACCATTTACTTTGTGGTTGTATATTTGGATGACAACCTCATCTTCAACAAGAGTTGGGAAGAACACTTCAAACACATTTAGCAGGTCCTACACATCCTGTAGTAACACATGATGTATGATAACTTAAACAAATTTTCCTTAGACATGAGGAGGTTCCAATACCTCATATACATTGTATATGAACATGATGTGCATGAATATCCATCCAAGATCCAAGTCATCCGTGATTATCCAGACCCAATAACACTAACCAAACTTTGAAGCTTCTTGGGCCTTGCCAACTTCTATCAACAATTTGTGTTGGGGTTCTCTCGTATTTCATGGCCCCTCAACCATTTGACAAAGGGTGGTTGAAAATCCCAATTTGTGTGGGCCAAGTCACTACAAAAATCCTTTGTTGATCTCAAACATCATCTATGCTCAGCCTCGATGCTCTCCTTACTTGATCTGTAAAAACCTTTTGAGATTGAGAGAGATGCTTCAGACTATGTTGTTGGTGTCAATCTCACTCATGAGATCATCCAATGGACTATCATAGTGAGACAAGCTCAGATATCGTCTGTAAGTACCCAACCTATGACAAATATATGTATTCCATTGTATAATCCTACCACCAATGGAGACATTACATTCTAGGGAAGGAGACTGTCATCCATATGGATCACAAGCCTCTAAAGTTCATCCAGACACAAGGAAAATTACAAAATTACAACCATCAAAATTGGTCCACATACTTGCAACAGTTTCACCTCAATCTTAAATATAAGAAAGGGAGCACCAATCCCATTATTGACTACCTCAGTCAACCTCAAGTTTCAAAAATATCCATGGTGCTTAACTCTTGCTGATATGAGACATTCGAGTGGTCCCAACTCCCAAATCTATGACAACGATATTGACTTCGCTACAACCTACTAGATGTTGGGAACATGCATGATCGTTGTTGACTTTCATCTTCAATATGAATTGTTATGCCATCTGAGTCATCGTTGTTGAGAAGAAAATGGAAGTACTACATAAGTATTTCTATTGGTCAAAGCTTCAACATGATGTTAGTTTGATGTTAGTTTAGATAATATTCAAATATTAAAACTTTATAAAACTTCAAATATTGCTCAAGGTTATTTACTAATGTTTTCAAAACCCTACATCATATTTTATGTTAAATCTTGTGTCATTTTGAATATTACAATGATAATATTTGTGTTTTCTTCATTATGTATATCTCTTTGTATATGTATATAGTGTCTATGCATCTCTCAATTCATATATATTTATCTATGTGTGTCATAAAACTTGCCCATTATGATGTGTATAAAATGAATTCATATATATTTATCTATGTGTGTCATAAAACTTGCCCATTATGATGTGTATAAAATGAATGTTAATATAAATATTATTATTTTAAATACTAAAATATTAGTTTATGTTTCTAAAAATAATCAACACCACAAACATCACCAAATTGACTATTTCCATGAAGATTGATCTAAATATCATATATGACTTTTTATTTGATAATATTAAATAATATCTTTAAAAAAAATAATCATTTATTAAATAAAATAATAATAATAATTAAAAATTTAATAAATTTAAAATTTAAATTTTATGTTTTAAAACTTAATAATCTGTTTAATTTTATTTCTAAAATTTGATAATATTAAATAATATCTTTAAAAAAAATAATCATTCATTAAATAAAATAATAATAATAATTAAAAATTTAATAAATTTAAAATTTAAATTTTATGTTTTAAAACTTAATAATTTGTTTAATTTTATTTCTAAAATACAATTTTATTGAAAAAGTTTTGGTTAACTAGTATTGATTAACTCTTTAATTAAATTTTGAAAGTCAAAGATTTGAAACTTAAAATGTATTTGAATTTATAAAATTTATTTTGGAAATTGAATTTATAAAAATTAAAAATAAAATAAGATTTATTAAATTTATATCATATGTTTATAGTTATTAAATTTATACAACCTGAGTGGGCCTAATGGTTAAGAACATGTGTTTCCTCTTAAAAGGTCACAGGTTCAAATCCAGAGAAATAGAGTATGTTATGTAAATTTAAATTTAATATTTATTAAAATTAATAGTTTAAAAATTAAATCATGAAAATTATTATAATTTTTTAATAAATTTATTTAATTACAAATTAAATTAACATTTATTTATTAAAAAAACTATTTTTATTTTTAAAATTAAATTATAAATTCATGTGTTTACCTAAAAATAAATCTACCATATATTTCATGCAAACGTGCCTCCCATTGTGCATGTTCTAGAAAACGTAAATACCGAACCAATGGCATGCCATGTTAGAAAAGCACTGTAGTTGGTTCTCTATCCGACTCTCCTTGATTGAATCACAACAAAATTCCTTTATGAGAACTGTCATTTTCTTTGCATTCTATTTTCTTAAGACAGTATTTTAGATTGACGTCTTATCATATTCTTTGTTATAAGGACAATTCTATTCAAACCAAACCTGGAAACAGACTAGATTGTTGTTCTATACTATATTCATGTACTCCCACCGTCTGCACTCTTCAGGGTTGTTTTAATTTCCGAGGTTTCACTAAATTTGGTAATTACTATGATGGATTTGCATGGTATGTTCTTTGTAATCAAAATCGTTGCGCGAAATTTCATTTATCATTTCACTAAAAATTAACAAGTAATCGATATTTAAAATCGATCAGTGATCAATTAGGTATAAAATCTATAGTCTTTTTCTTAGAAATGAATGATTTAAAATCAATCAGTGATCAATTTGGATAAAATTTGAAGTTTATCCCTCCAAAATTAATGATTAATCGTTTATGAGATATAATTTTCATTAATCACTTTGCAAAAAATTTAATGGATGCCTTCCTCAAAAGTTTACCATTTAATAATTAGCATCAATCTACACAAATTCCTCTGTCAATGAGGGATTAGAGGGATTGAGGATGTGCTCGACAAATAAGCATATAAGTGCGTTAAAGAATTCAATATGTGGATTAGCGCGTTAATTCACTAATCCATTTTCTTAGTAAGCTCAGCCCAACGGTCAAGGCTCGGGATTTTCATTCTATGAGTTTTTTTTCTGACCTCTGCAATGGTGATCAACCACTTGAAACATGTAAATCCCCGTATATCGATAAATCCACTTGAGACCAAATAGCAATGCATTAATCTGTCACGGATTTTAAAATGTTTTTCTGACCTAAAGATTCTGACTGTGCTCGGTAATCTGCATAGACTTTTCATAAACAAATGTAGCCCTAGAATTTCAATATCAGACGTTACGTGTCGATGAAGTTTGATTCCCCATTAACGAGAATTCTCCTTGCTCCACTTCGTCCAGGTTCGATTAAGTTTCGGAGACCAAATAGCAATGCATTAATTTGTCACGGATTTTAATACCTGTATACAATATGCAGATGACCGGATTATTGGGAAGATGGGCTCCCCAATGAAGTCTCTGAACCAGTTGGTAAGAAGACGGTTGCCTCCTAAACACTGTCTCCCAGAATTTCACAAAAGATGGCGACAACTGTGAGACGCAAGCATTGCTACTTTCTCAATCCTAATTATAAACATGCTTACCCATTTAGCATCTTCTAAAATTTTGAATGAAAAGTCGAGATTATCTATACATTGGGATGTGTTTACGTGTTATAGGTTGGTTCATATGTAGTTTAGTTTCCCACCAACAAATAGTTCAAATTCTGTGGATTTCTTATTATATATCAAATTCTTTCGTAAATTTATTAATTTGTAATATTAAATTATAAAATAATTTGTGATTTTAAATTATAAAAGGAAAAAATGGTTTAAAAAATCTATTATAAAAAGAAAAAATTGTTTAAAAAATCTATTATAAAAAGGAAGAAAAAATATTAGTATATAAAGAATACATACATTGGTATGTATGCCATATATATATCTTTTAACATTTTTCTTTTAGCTTTTATAAATATCTTTTAACATTTTTATTTTAAGTTTTATAAATAAAAGATAAAAGTTTAAATTATTTTTCATAGATTCCCAACTAAATACAAGTTAGTATAAAAAAAAATCTATACAAGTTAGTATAAAAAAAGATTTATGCTAAATATTTTTTAATATTTTTTCTTAAAAAAAAATAAAAGTTTAAAATATTATAACATACTCGTTATAAGTTAAACATGTTATTTATGGGAATTGAATTCACTTGGGGAGGATAATAATCATTCTTCACAACCATCCAAACTAAACCCAATTGAAAATTAAAACTTACTTCTTATAATAATTTGTTTCATAAAATTGAAATTGATATTTAAACACTAATCAAATATTTACAAGTGATATAATTAGCTTCTTAAATTTATATAATTTATATGTATATATTTATTAAGTAGAAAGAGGATTTACAGTAAGTATGGGAGATATGTCCATTTAACATAAAGCATTAACATAACAGTAAAAAAATCCACAAAATAATAAATTAATATTAAATTAATAATAAAACAATAAAAAGCATTAAAATATATATAAATAAATAAATACATATAAACAATAAGTGGGCTTAATTAATCAATCACATCTATCTAACTCACAGAGGGATCAAATCTCTAGATGTGCAAACCTTTAATTTGGGTGTTTTTTTTCTTATAATGTTATTCACAATATCTAAAGTTTAGAAAATATTTTTGATAAACTTCTTACCATTTTGAAGTGTAAATAACACTACTAAAAATTTGAAATTGATCCAATAGGTTTAATACCAAAAATTGTCAAATTTAAAATTTGACTTGAAATAGCTCAATACCAACTATATTTTTTAAAGTCCATAAAACAAATTTATTAAAAAAAAACAAAACAAAAAACATAAATCTATTTCAAATTATTCAAAAAATTACTTTGTTTATTAATTCATACACATAATATTTAATTAAATTCAAATTCAAATTAAAAATATTTATTAATTTATCCACATAATATTTAATTAAATTCAAATGGTATACAAATATTTTACATCAATAAATACTCTTTTCAAATTCCCATAAAATACTATTATATTATTAATGAAATCTTATTATAACTTTGAATTGATTTTTATTTAACAATTTACTCTTAAATAAAGTTGAATAAGAAAGTTATCCATAATCTAAAAACGTAATAACATATATCAACTAGTAACATATATGGAAAATTATCATATATAAAATACATCCAAATTCTTATAACCTAAATAACCAAAAAGAAATATGAAAAGAGATATATAACCTACAAAGTGAATATAAACACTTAATCTCAATATATTTAAGAGAAAGATAATATTCTAAATAAAATATTTCTAAATTGTAATTCATAGATTTCTAACTAAATACAAGTTAGTATAAACAAAAAAAATCTATGCATTGGCATGTATGCCATATTAAATAGTTTTTCCTTTAAAAAAAATAAACGTTTAAAATATTACAATATATTTACGTCTATAGGCCTCCCTTCTATTGGAATCGATGGTTTAATGAGTCTTTTAATCACAAATTCCAATCTTATGGTCTACAATGAAAGATGCTGGCATATTCTTCGTCGTTCACTTAAATAAATGAATAAGATTTAATGTTCTTAACTTCCTTGCATTTATGAATGCGTCTATTTCCTTATTTACTTTTTCACATTTATTTATTCTGATTAAAAAATTATTTCCCTACCCATTGATTGCCACATTTAATAATTAATTTGTATAATCAACCTCATTGCCACGTTCCAATAATTAGCATGGACCAAACGTTTATGGATGTGAAGGGTTTCAATGTTTGGCATTACTCTGGTGCTCCGTCATTCCAATTCTATAACTCTGGTGCTCCGTCGTTCCAATTCTCCTCCTGCACGTCAGTTAAAGCGGGGGGAAAATCAAAGTAGTGTTATTAATAGGAATAGAAAACAGGTCGGCAGGAGGGTTATGAGCAAGCAAAATGAAGAAGTCGTTGCAGATCTGAGGGACGACGCATATGGAAATTGCAATATAGTATTTACAGTTGCGCCCTGTGCTTTTGATGTTTTTCATATATTTCTCTGAGCCCTGTGCTTTTGATGTTTTTCATGGACACGACGATGAATCAATGGACGTGTTTTAGTGTTTCTAGCAACGAGTATTTCCTTTGCATAGTTTAGGACTAACTTCAGATACATTTCTCTGAGCACTGCTTTTTTGATGTTTTTCATGGACATGACGATGAATCAATGCCCATGTTTTAGTGTTTCTAGCAATGTCGATTTCCTTTGCATATTTCAGGCCTGTTAATGTTTTTTTTTCTTCATCATAAGCTTATTCACATATATATTTTTATGGATGTTGAGAGTAATGTTAAATTTTACTGTTATTAAAGCACTCAGAAGATTTTATAAATCTCGATCATTTCAACTCCGAAGTCGAGAAGGGAGTCCGATCCATTCCTTTAAATTGTCTTGGCAATAAGAGTAGATTGGCTTCATGAAAACATTGAATGTTGTTGCAACTGTAATACATAAACAAATACACTAATGAGATGACTTTATTTTCTTTGAATTGAAATATTTAAGTACGCATTACCAATTGATATTTTTTTTGCTACAAGCTGGAATAGATTCAGGCTTAATGGGAATAGTTTCAGACTTAACATGCCATACTATGCGCCATGACTAAAATTTCATTTAATATGCCTCTTAGGTTTCATGCAATAAGACAGACAGGTAGAAATTTATAAATGGTTTGAATGATTAAGTGTACATATTTTATTACCACCATGTCTAACATGCATGCTTCTTAGGGTTTCTTGCCATTAGGGTTTCATGCAATAAGAATTGTAGGGTTTCATGCAATAAGAAAAGTAGAAATTTATAAACTGATTGAATGAGGTTTGCCCCTATTTTATTACTAAAAGGTTGATTAATATATTAATAATTAATACATTAGTTGTTATTTAAGAAAAGTAGGAATTTATAAACTTATTGAATGAGGATTGCCCCTATTTTATTACCACTAAGTTGATTAATATATTAATAGTTAATACATTAGGGGTTATTTAAAAAAATAGAAATTTATAAACTGATTGAATGAGGATTGCCGTATTTTATTACCACGAGGTTGATTAATATATTAAAGGTTAATTAATATATTAATACTTAATATATTAAATGTTATTTAGTTTACATCAATGTAAGCAATTCAGTTGGACTTATCAAAAGTTTTAGCTTGTTATATTACTATGCCCAATAGATTGAAATTTTTGGTTCTTGTAGCTCTACAAAGAGTTCAAATCAAAGCTTCATTTAAGATATTTGAAAAAAAAAAGGGCATTGAAAAAAAAATTCATGAGAGGAAAAACCTATTAATTGTATTTAATGAAATTCCTCCACATTTAGCTTAATTTTTTAAATATTTAGAGTTTTTTTAATTGAGTTTTAGCAAATGCTTGTTACACAATATAATGGATATATATTAATATTTTTTTTTTTTTTGACAGAAACGGTTATATTATTAAAAACAGTGGCAAGCCATTGGGTCCTTTACATCGAGAGTGAATTCTATCACTCAAAATTCAAAATCCTGGATACATTACCACATTACTCAGATTACTTCTTGTTAATAGCTATTTCAACGAGCCAGATCGGCTTCATGTCATTACATCCTTCCGCTGATAGACATTTTTTTTCTTTTTTGTTAGAACCTGCCATTCATTGCTTTGACCTTGGTTATGAATTTCCGGCTGAGCTTGCACTTCTTCTGCCTCAGCAATATCGGTCCAGCTTGAGGCTTGTTGGGTTGGGCTTGAAGACCTGGGTAGAGCTGCTTTCATTGGGTCTTCCCCCTTAACAGGTTCTTTGGGGATGGAGACGGATTCCCCTTCAGCTTCTTACGGCGGGATCTTTGCTTCATCTTGCTTCTCCGATTGCGCTCCTATCCACCAAGTGGGCCTTTGGCTTCGGGGTGATCTTCTTTTTCCGAATGACTTCTCACAGTTCTGGGCTATGTGCCTTGTTTCAAAACATACCCTGCATCTGAAACAGAGGTTCTCGAAATCGATCTTCTGGGTCCAAGAGTAGTTCTTTCCGAGGAGGATGATTTCTGCTGGAAAACCCTTGTTGAAGTCCATCTCTACACAGATCCGGGCAAAGGTGGAGTTGATTGGGGCAACTTCAGGGCTATTGCAGGGAAATTTCCCTATGCCATTTTCGATAGATTCAAGAGATTTGTCCCCCCGGAAGTGGAGGGGAAGTGATGGGAGACGCACCCAGACCGGAGTATAAGAAATAGAGGTCGTGGCTGGCTCAAAGTTAGGGGTCCACGACTGCATGGACAACCCTGCTCTGCACCATAACCACGGCTCGGAGCTGGAAACCAAGTGTCTTTCATCAGATGATTCAAAGATAGCTGCGAAAAAACCCTTCGCAAAGGGGCACACTGTAACCTCACCCACAAGAAGCGGGGACCATTCGGAGTCGATCTAGGAGCGAAGATCAACCAGACTCGGCCATAAGCCATTGAACATGCAAACCAGGGCAAGCTTAATGAGTTGAGAGGAAAACACCAGTGCTTCCTTCAGCATATGGATAGAAACTGCAGGGGATTCAACAATCGAAGTTTTCGAAGCAGAGGAACCCCATCGAAGGGAGGCCATATCCTTGAAAGAAGTTTGTCCCGCACGTCCCATAGAGGGACCTTGATCTGGGAGGGGGAGGGTGGAGCAACCCCCGTCGGGCTTGGAAAAAGCGTCTGAAGAGGTGCGAGTAGGAGCAGGGGGGGCGCCGACTGCCATGGAGGATGAAGCTACGAGAGGGGGCGCATCAGCTGCAGGTGCAGCCACCATGGAAGACACAGCCGCCATTGGGGATCTGCTAATGGGCGGGAACGAGCTTGAGATGCCTGGAACAGGTCAAGAGGAGCCTAGCGGGCCTGTGGATAAACTGCAAGACCAGGCTGAAGCCCTAAAAAATGAACCCTCGCCTTCTCTACCGCGGCCGCCGATAAGGTTGTTATTCAATAAATATTTTGGGGAAAAGATGGGGGTTCATATCCTGGTTAAATGCTCCTACAATCCAATGCAACTTTAACATGCCCAATCACTGAATCAACACTCCCATTCGAGTGAGAAATTCCTTCGAGAGACTTGAACACGGGTCACACCGTCGTTACAAGAGCGACTTACCAATTCGGCTACTTACCCCACCTTTATATTAATAATTAATATATGATGGATATATATTAATTGCATTTAATGAAATTTCTCCACATTCAATTTTATTTTTTAAATATTTAGAGTTTTCTAAGTTGAGTTTCAGCTTGTTACACAATATGATGGATATATATTAATCATATATTAATAATTCTAATCTTCAAAATAATATTATTAATAATCTTAAAAGTAAGTAATATTCCTAAATACCAATCTTGATAATCTATTAATATTAATATTTAATCATTATATATTAATATTCTTAATCTTTAAAATAATATTATTAATAATCTTAAAAGTAAAGTAATATTGTTAATGTTTAAATATAATATATCATTAATGTTTAAAACTAATGTAATATTAATGTAAACAAATAATGTTATATTATTAATGGATCAATTTTATAATGTGATAATATCCTATTAATGTAAAACCCATTAATAGTAATGAATAAATATATAAATTTACCAATTAAATAATAAATAAATATAGAATAATATAGCAATAACAAGTTAATAACAATGAGTAAATATAGCAATCTAACAATAAATTCATAAATAAATATAGAATAATATAGTAGCAAAGAAGTAACAAATAAATATAGAATAAAGGATGAAGAGACATCGGCATGTATGTTGATATTAGAAAATTTGGTTGATTTTTATTATTATAATGTGTTTAGTTCAAGTGGACATAATCTTGGTTTAAGGGTGTAACTCTAAGAAATGGTACATTTTCTTAATGACAATATTGTGGCTCTCATTTTTTCATTAGTCATTTTTTTCTCATCTCACATTTTTCACATCTATTAAATGTTTTCACCTGTACAAACATCCTTTATAAAATGTTCTTATTTAACTTAACAAACATCCTATCAATGAATTATGACTATAACTAAGGTCATCCTTTGAAATTTCCATATTTCGTTCTCTTAGAATTTTGATTACATTTGATTATAATGGATACAATTCAACTTAGTAGTTTCCCCTTATAATTTTGATTTCATTTGATGTATACGAATTTTGATATATTTTGAAACCCCAATGATGATATTAGGGTTTATGGTGGAATACCTTGATGACATTTTCTTAATGACAATATTGTGGCTCTCATTTTTTTACTAGCCATTTTTTTCCCATCTCATGTTTTTCACATCTATTAAATGTTTTTCACGTGTACAAACATCCGTTATAAAATGTTCTTATTTAATTTAGAAAACATCTTATCAATGAATTGTGACTATAACTAAGGTCATCCTTTGAAATTTCCACATTTTTTCCTCTTAGAATTTTGATTACATTTGATTACAATGGATAGAGTTCAAATTAGGAGTTTCCCCTTAGAATTTTGATTTCATTTGATGTATAAGCATTTGGATATATTTTGAAGCCCTAATGATGATATTCTACATAGATAATTAGATAAATTGATTCTAACTACATTTTTTTTAATATAAAATTCACAATTATAATTAAATTGAGTATTTTTCCAATCATAATATGACAAACATTTCCTCACATTGAAAAGTGACAGACATATCCTGATGTCAAAATGTGACAAACATTTGCAAATATTGCAATATGTCGAACATAGTAACGTTGCAATCGATCAAACATAGTAAATTCTCTATGTCGCAAACATATATGGGTATCACAATGTGACAGGCATATATGAAAGTCACAATCTGACAAACATTTCCAAACGTCGCAATGTGTCGATCATAGTGATGTTACAATCTACCAAACACGGTAACATCGCAATGTGACGAACATATAGGGACATTGAAATCTCATGAACATTTACAGTCGTAATTTAATGAAGATGGAATTTTTATAACAATTCGACAAACATAAATGGACATCACAATGTAAAAAACATAGGTATATCATCACAACGCAACGAATATATCTTCACGTTGCAATGTGGTGCACACGTCATGATGCCACATTATGATAGGAATTTCTAAATGTTCCAATGGGACGAACACAACACATCGTCACAATGTGATGTATGCAACCCAATGTGCTAATGTGACAAACATAAAACAATATTGCAATGAGAGAAACATTTCCCGACGTTGCAATGTCACGAACATAACCCACTTTCGAACTGTGACAAACCTATTCTAACACCATAATTTGAGAAACAAAATCCCTTCGTCATAATGTGAGAAACAAACATTTCCTAACGTCGCTATGTGCCAAAATTTTCCTAACATCGCAATGTGACAAACATTGCCTAACGTCGCATTGTGACAAACATTTCCTAACGTCGCATTTTGACAAACATTTCCTAACGTCGCAAAGTGACAAACATTTCCTAACATCGCAAAGTGACAAACATTTCCTAACGTCGCAATGTATCAAACATAGTAATGTTGCAATCTATCAAACATAGTAATGTCATAATAAGGGACGAACATATAACGTTGCAATGCGATGAACATATTAACGTCACAATCTCACAAACATAGTAATGTTGAAATCTACCAAACATACTAACGTCACAATTTGATGAACATAGGCATATCATTGCAATGATATGAACATCAATAGACATCACAATGTGTCACACATCGCCCTATCATCACAATATTGCGAACATTTCTTCAAATTTTAATGTGACACACATATGTCAACGTTAGAATGCGAGAAACATTTCCAAACGTCGCAATCTATTGAACATAGTAACGTTGCGATCAACCGAACATAGTAACATCAGAATGTGAAAAACATATATGGTTGTCGTAATGTGACAAAAATATACAAAAGTCGAAATGTGATAAATATTTCCAAACGTTGCAATATGTCGATCATAGTAACATTGCAATCTACCAAACATAATAACCTCGCAAGTTAACGAACCTATGCATACATTGCAATGTGACAGACATGTATGGACGTCCTGATCTAACGAACATAACCTTGTTGTAGCAATGTGATGAACATGGGCCTATCATCTCAATGCAACGAATATATCTTCACGTTGCAATGTGGTGCACATATCTTGATGTTGCATTGTGATAGGCATTTCCAAAAGTTGCAATGGGATGAACACAATCCATTGTCACAATGTGATGTACACAACCCAGTGTGCCAATGTGACAAACATAGACTGATTTTGCAATGACACGAACATAACCCACTGTCAAATTGTGACAAACCTATTCCAACACCATAATGTGAGAAACAAAAACCCATCATTGTAATTTGATAAACATAACCTTACAATGTCATTTGACAAAGAAAATTTGATGTCACAATGTGACGAACAAAACCTTATGTCGCAATGTGTCGAACAAAACATGATCAACATTACAATGCAGTAGTTCCATAGTAAACTATGGTTAAACATAATCAAGATGACCCACTATAATCATATCCACATGGTCAATGAAGTTTAGCCATGGGCATGGCAAACCATAATAAACTCCGACCAACAATAGCCAACCATGGTCATGGTCAACCACATTCAACCATGGTGAAGGACAACCACGATCAACCATAAGCAACCTTTCCTTTCCAAATCCAACCAACATCTACCAAAGTTCAACCATTATAAACCATGGTCATGGTCAACCATAGTCATTGTCAATTAAGGTATTAATGTATTACTACTTTAGTAATGTATTTATTAGGGTATTAATACTTTTAAAATGCATTTATTAATGTATTATTATTGTTATAGTGTATTATTAGTGTATTAATAATTTAATATGCTACAGTATACATTAATGTATTATAGATTTAATTTTCACATTAATGTAATAATGTATTATTATTGTATTAATACTTTATTAATGTATTAAAAGTCAATGTATTACTACTTTATTAAAGTATTATTAATGTACCACTTCATCACTTTATTAATTATTTAATGTATTAATATTAATATTTTAATGTATTAATGTCATTCATAGTCATGACCATAAGAAACCATGATCATGGTCAAACATATTCAACCACACTCATTTTCAATAAATATATTAATGTATTAATAATTTAATAATGTATTTCTTAATGTATTAATAATTTAATAATGTATTTATTAATATATTATTACTTTAATAATGTATTACTTTATTACTGTATTAATATATTAACAATGTATTAATTAAAAATGTATTATTGTATAAACTAATTAATGTATTCAATTATTAATGTATCAACCATTTAATATGTACTTTATACACTAATTTAAATTAATAATTTAATTTATAGATTACATATGTATCACTACATTATTAATGTGTCATTAATGTTGAGTTATATTAATAATGTATTAATCATTCATTCAATGTATAATTAATGTATTAATACATTATTAATGTAATAATAGTTCAATATGTTACATAATAAATTAATGTATTAGTACTTTAATTTATACATTATTACAATAATGCAATAATGTATTAATAAAGTTAATGTACTACTATTTTACTAATGTATTACTTTAGTAGTGCATTAATACTTTAGTATGTATTTATTAAATCATTTAATGTATTATTTTATTACTATATTTTTACTTTATCAATGTATTAATTAATTAATACATTGCATCATTAATTAATTAATATATTACATCATTAATTTATTAATTAATTAATATTTTACATTACACACTAATTTAAATTAATACTTTAATTTATACATTATTTTTATATATTACATTAATGTAATACATTAATAGACCATTAATTTTCATACATCATCACATTCATATAATACATTAGTTATGTTTACTTTAACAATGTATTAATTAATAATATATCAATGTATTAATTAATTAATATATTACATCATTAATCTATGAGTCAATTGATTAATACTTTACCTTACACACTAATAATGTAGATTCATATTTTAATTTATAAGATAAATTTATATATTACATTAAAATAATACATTAATATATTAATACACCATTTATTTACATACATCATTACATCAATATAATACATTAATAGTCTTTAATATAATACATTAATTATGTATTAATATAATACATTAATTATACAATATTTAATGTATTAATACTAATATTAATACAATTTCTTAGTAAATGTTTACATTATTAATGTATTATTTTAGCATTTTTAGATATTTTTTATTACTTTCTTAATACTTTATTATTAATATTATTTACTTTATTAATATGCTTTGTTATTTACTCTTTTATTTATTAAATTAATTTTCTTTTATTTATTAAATTAATTTTATGCATTACATTAATACATTATATTATACATTAATATATTGATATTTTTTTATGCATTGCATAAAGGTATTAATTACTTAATACATTAACTTATTTTTACATTATTAATGTTTTCTTACTTTATTTTTATATTTTTGCATTCTTAATATATTATTTTAAGAATTTCTTTATTTTCTTATTAATACATGTAATGCTTTATTATTATTAACTTTATTAATATATTTGTTATTTACTATTTTATTTTTGCTAAATTTGTTTATGATCTATAAATTAATTTTTCGATTATTGATATATTATTTTAATAATGTATTTATTTTGTTTTAACTTATTTTATTTATGCTATATTATTTTCTATTTTATAAATAATTGTTATTTAATATTTATTTTATTATTGATAATCAATTGATAATTAATCATTTAATTATTATTAATTAATAAATATTAATTTCTAATTTCTAATTAATTAATTTTTATTAATTAAATAATAATTTGTTATTATTTAATATTTATAAATAAATAATTATTAATTGATTATTATTAAATTCTTATTATTAATTGATTATTATTTTTTTTAATAATTTATTAATAAAATTATTACATATATTTATTATTATTATTTTTAATAAATTAATTAATTAATAATAATACTAACTAAAAAATTAATAATTTTATTTTAAATAATAATTTAGTAATTACTAATTAATATTTAATTATTACATTTAAAATGTATAAATGTGTTCATGGTTGTGGTTATGCATGCCCATCGCGCCATTAATTAAAAAAAGTGGCCACTTCTTACTTAATGTGGTTTTTGCTAGTCATTATATGTTAAACATGTTATTTATGGGAATTGAAATCACTTGGGGAGGATAACAATCATTCCTCACAACCATCCAAGCTAAACCCAATTGAAAATTAAAACTTACTTCTTATAATAACTTATTTCATAAAATTGAAATTGATATTTAGACATTAATCAAATATTTACAAGTGATATAACTAGCTTCTTAAATTTATATAATTTATATGTATATATTTATTGGGTAGAAAGAGGATTTACAGTGAAGTATGGGAGATATGTCCATGTAACATAAAGCATTAAAATGATAGTAAAAAAATCCACAAAATAATAAATTAATATTAAATTAATAATAAAATAATAAAAAACATTAAAAAATATATAATTAAATAAATACATATAAACAACAAATGGGCTCAATCAATCAATCACATCTATCGAACTAACATAGGGATCAATTCTCTAAATGTGCAAACCTTTAACCTTTCCTCAAGTTTTACACTCTAAAAAAAGTTTTCACCTACAAAGATTGGATCCCTTAATAGATCCGAGGTTAAGATGAACCTATGATGGTTAAGGAAATTATACATAAGTTTTAAATGTTGGAAAAAATAACTTTGTAATAAGATAACACAAAAAAAATAAAAAAAATAATATATTTAATAAAATATTAAATTATGTATAATAATTTTTCAAATACATATATTTTTAATTTTTCATTAAATTATAAATATAGTTTTTTTTATTTTAATTTAATAATTTAATAAATATGGTTGTAGAGAAAATAGGAAGTAGAATTTTAATGAAACCTTTGAGTCACCTCAAATAACAAGGCTCAAGCTTATATGCACTTTATTAAGGGACTCAAATTGTGTGACAAACACATATTGTTGGTGAATCAAAAAACACCATTAAATATTTCGTGGCAGGTTCTAGTCCAAGGGATGTAGATTTGAAGGTTCTCATTGAATGTATTCTTCCTTTATCAATTTATCCTCCCTTTTTTTTTCCATTTCTTTCATGTTCTCCGAGAAAATAACATTGTAGTTGATGAAATGACTAATAAAGTCATTGGACTATCCCCCAGTTCCTCGTGGATCAATGGGGTGGAAAGTCTAGCCCCCCTCCCTAATCCACAGTCGTAGGAGTTGTGGTAAGGCCCACAGGGTATATGTGGGCTCTAAATATGCATGAATGAGAATGCATGGACTATCCCTTGGTGATTTATTAATCTGTATAATCTTGGCCTTTGTGGAGATGCAACAATTATTGGTGATGGGTTGGAGTCGTAGTCTAGCTCCTGGGTGCTAGGTGAATCATATGGTGATAGTATGGGGCCACGATATTACCACTCCACGCATGAGGGAAATGACAATGGATTGGAAGGTTTCCATCATGAAGGACAATGGAAGCTAGGGCAAAGTGCAATTCAATGTGGAGGAAATTGTGGATTTTATCATCTTTCTTGCGAGATTGCACAATAAATTAATGGCTGCATTCCTAGATAGAAAAATCAGGATAAGTGATTCATCCATTTTTCATATATGGCACGGGAGACATAATATTAATTTGGAAATGCACTAATGGAAAGTCTAGTGGTAATTGGAATAATTTTGGTGAAGAGAAAAAGTTGCTTCTTTATCCTTTTATTTGCATTTACTTGGCTTCTATAGGTTCTTTCTCTATTCCTTTCTAGGTTCGATGGGTTTTCTAGTGGATTTATTTCTTGTGTTGGCTTCAAGAATTTTGATGCGAGATGATGTTGTTTGATTACTAAAGAGACTGTGGATCTGACTAAGTGGGTAATCACAATGAATGGGATGCGTAGAGATCAACATGACACGACAATGGAAGAGGAAGATATATGTTGGATGAAAAAAAAATTCTCATCTCATTCAATGCTCTTAATTCTATTGTTTCATTTGTTTTGTACACACTAGTGCATCATCGGGACTTGGCAGGTCATCTTTAAGACACGGTAGCCACTCCGAGGAGTCACTTTGAAGCGTTTCAGATGCAGTGTTCTTAGTGGAATTATGTGCACTAACTAGTGGAATCCGATTTAATAACGGTTAATGGAATCTCACCTAGGAGGGAGGTGTATGAAATTATAGAACTGAATGTTGTGGATGCGCTTTTGGACAATGAAGAGGAGGATCATCAAGACACCACTACTATAGCATAGTATTTTTTTTTGGTATATATAAACGATATTTATTATTGGATTTACTCAATTCAATTGTATAGTAGTATTATATTTTGGTGTTCAACAACATAGATAGGATAGAAAAATGGATACATGTTATTTTGGATGAAGTGGAATTTTTTCTTAATATCGAGTTGTCCTTTTGTTTACCTATGAATAAAAATCCTCCAATCTTTGTGAAAAAAAGATATTGATTTATATATTCAACAATAATCACTTCTTATCATGAATATAGATTTAAGTTAATTGAATTAATAAGTATTATAAAAGTAAATCTAAATTAATTGGATAAATAATTATTCCAAAGATAAATTTAAGTTCATTGTCACACAATTATTCCAAAGATAAATTTAAGTTCATTGGCACTACCAAGTCACTATCTCCATGTTAACTATTTTCCTATTTATAATAGTTGACCATTGTTTTTCACTACTTGGATTAATCACATGGGAGTGCCTTTCTACATCCATTGTAGGATAAAAACAATGTGTTAGTCACTCCTCATAAAGCCAAGGTGAGAGAGATCCATGTGTTAAAACAAACTATGTTGTGACACTTGATAATGATAGGCATAGGAGACAGGTACTCGTATACTAATATATCCGACCAACATTGAATGTTGGTTAGTTTTGGGATACAAACTCAAATTTCCTTAAAATGGATCTTTATTACTTTTCTTAACCACATGCTTCTCCGAGTGAGTGGTTGAGTGAAACTCAAGATAGATCTTTATTATTAGTCCCCGCCTTAGGCATAGAGGGACTATAGAGATCAATAAATCGTTGACCTGATATTAGATTGTGCATTGACAAGAAATATTTCCATATTGTCTATTGTTGGAACAAGGGAAGTGGAAACATATATTTTTATATAATAAAAAGTGTCATGTTTGTCAAGATCTGATTGGACAATGGATTGGAGGTATTATTGTTGCCTTCTCTATTCCCAATGTTAAATATGTTGGCATATCCAAAGTATTTGTTAGTATATGGTATTTTTGAATCATATATTTTATTATGCATTTGTTGAAGGTGAATTAATGCTAGCATTAGTTCGAATGTTTCCCTTAGGATTTTCTGCTGGGTAGAATGCATTATCTACCATATTGCTATGTGTGATTTTTTATTTATTGTTGCATGCTTCAAGAGAACAGGCCTGCCACGTTGCATATTTTCTTAAATGTTTGCACAGGCCCACGCCGTTCGATGGTCTTGACAGTCTTAATTGTTCACCTAACAGCTCTGGCAGTCTTGAATGTTTATTGTACATATGTGTTGTAATACAGTTTCGTTCATGGTCGACATCGTTGCTCGAGTGCTCCATCCTTGTTCGCTGCTTTGTTCCATGATTCTTGTTCTTCTTTGATTTAAATTTGCAAAGTTGAGGTCGTGCACTTGCAGTTCGAGCTCTTCATGGTTGTTCAATGGTTTATGGTTCTTCAACTTTGCAATTTGTTGGACCTGTTGTTGCAGTTTGCATTTTTTTGGGGGCTGATCTTTTCTCATTCTTTGTTGACAGGTAAGTTTCTGATCTTTTATGATCTTTGCTCGATGCACACTTTACATAGCTCCTCCTTACAGAGTGTTCAGTAGCTCTGTCTCTTTACAAACTCAACACAAATTTCTTTCTGTGCACTCCTTGCACTCCTGTTGATGAAGGTTCAATGCTATCTCTCTTAAGATTTCTCTGAGGTTAACTCACCTCTGTCAATGCACTCCTTGCGAACAAATGTGCACTCCATGCACTCGAAAGTCAAAGATGAGAAACAATTGAAACTTATTCAATTCTTCACCAGTTCATACATTCAAACATGAATGACATATACAAACATAATAATGAACACAAATACATAAACACACTATATGCAGGAAAATCTTCTATTATATTATCTTTGTGTGTCTATACAGATGTTTGCAAAAACTAGACTGCAACAGAGTCCCAATTCTCTCAAGTTCTCCTATCCTAAGTCTATCTTGAGTTCTTCTATCAGACCTCTCAAGAGTTATGCTTCCCCTATCCGACTTCTATACAAATATCTCTCTCCCTTTAAAAAACAAGGGCTCTACAAGATTATCCTCTCCACCGCCTTAGTTCTATCATTGTATTAGTTACGACACCATACTTCCTACGACTCATTACATAAATTTTGATCCAGACCTGACTACGATATGGACCTTCTATATGAAACCATTTAAGGCAACCCTATCCACTACCTACACAAAGGTATGGCTTGGTCCTTACAACCTTACAACACAAATCCCCATGGGATCAGGTTTCAAATTTAAGAAATGGGAGGGTCAATGCCTCTCCTTCTCTGAAATGCTCGCTGATGTGATGGAATGTTGGTGCATTGCTGAGGTGGAGAGATGCTCTTGCATCAGAGGATCACATATTGATACATCATCATTGTTTTTGATATCTACAAGCTCTCACTCTTTAACCATATCTTCGTTATCTTCGGTAGAAGCATGGGTAAATTCTTTCCCTTCCTCATGGGATTGGAAAACCTTATTAGGATCACTCTCCTCAATCTCCTATTGGTTTATGACTTGTTCCCTTATTTCAAACATATCAAGGGAAAGTAATATCTCTAGATTGAGGCTATCTGGGGTACCTTTGGGGTCATCAACTTTGGCTCCTAGAGATAAGATGTGTTTTCTCTTAGACAAAGAGATATTATCCTCGATTTGTGTGGCCATCCAGTGAGCTTAATTGAGCATTGTTGGGCCCTTTTTATTAAGGGGAAACCCTAGATTCACTAAGAGTGCATTGGTATAGATATGAAGGATTTATTTATTTTTAGGATGATGGATTCCAGGAATTCGATATAGTATGTCCTCAAACCGATCCTAGAACTATGTGACAGTTTCATTCTCAGTTTGTTTTATATGCTCGAGTGTTTTTAGTAGTACTAGGATGTATTCTAACTGAATGACCCATATTTGAAAAAAGGTTTCTTCCAATAGTTGTGATGATAGCATCAGGGAGATTGTCATACCACCTCCTAATGTTTCCATGAAGAGTGGCGGAGAAAAGCTTCATTTCCAAATCTTCATGATCATAACTGATAGGGTGGAATTGAAAGAAATCCCAAAAATCATGCAAGTGATAGTCAATTCTCTCCCTATCACTACTAGTGAATATAGGGAGCCAATTTTCATACTTAGGGGGAATTTTCCTAGGGTATCCTAGGATTTTACTCATGTCTAATGGTTTGAATTTTCTCGGGTCCCATTGAGAATTCATTGTTGGCTTTGTCATTAGTGGAGTCGCCAGATAATTTTCTTGAAATTATCAAAGGGATGAGGGGATCACCCTCGGTGGAGTCGCCAAGTAAGCTTTGTAAAGTAAATGATTTTGAGTAAAGGCTTACCGAGAAGTTTCATATTTGAGGAGAAATGACTCAGTGTTCCCCAACAACAACACCAAAATGTTACTATAGATTTTGTACTTTGATCAAAGGAAAGGTTAATGGAAGGGAAAATTGGTGTAACAGAGGTTATCCTATCACTGTCACCTCAATAGGATGCCTCTTTCTATTTAGGGTTGATGGCTGAGGGGAGATTCCCCCAATGACCTGGGGGTTTGATATTTCTCTAAGGTTAACTCACGTCTGCCAACAGACTCCTTGTGGACAAATGTGCACTCCTTGCACTCGAAAGTCAAAGATGAGAAACAATTGAAACTTATTCAATTCTTCACCATTTCATACATTCAAACATGAATGACATATACAAACATAATAATGAGCACAAATACATAAACACACTATATGCAGGAAAACCTTCTATTATGTTATCTCTGTGTGTCTGTATAGATGTTTACAAAAACTGGACTGCAACAGAGTCCTAGTTCTCTCAGGTTCTCCTATCCTAACTCTATCCTAAGTTCTTCTATCATACCTCTCTCAAGTTATGCTTCCCCTATTTGACCTCTATACAAATATCTCTCTCCTTTTAAAAAACGAGGGCTCTACAAGATTATCCTCTCCACCGCCTTAGTTCTATCATTGTCTTAGTTACAACACCATACTTCCTACAACTCATTACATAAATGTTGATCTAGACTTGACTACGATCTAGACCTTCTATAGGAAACCATTTAAGGAAACCCTATCCACTACCTATACAAAGGTATGTCTTGATCCTTACAACCTTACAACACAAATCCCCATGGGATCAGATTTCAAATTTAAGAAATGGGAGGGTCAAGGCCTCTCCTTCTATGAAATGTGTATTGATGTGATGGAATGCTGGCGTATTGTTGAGGTGGAGAGATTCTCCTACATCAGAGGATTCATACTTCATCATTGTTTTTTATATTTATAGTCTCTCACTCTTTAACGATATCTTCGTTATCTTTGGTAGAAGAATGAGTAAATTCTTGCCCTTCCTCATGGGATTGGAAAACCTTATTAGGATCACTCTCCTCGACCTCCTGTTGGTTGATGAATTTTTCCCTTCTTTAGAATATATCAAGGGATCAAAGTAATCTCTCTAGAATGAGGCTATCTGGGGTACCTTTGGGGTCATCAACCTTAGTTCATAGAGAGAAGATGTGTTTTCTCTTGGACAAAGAGATATTATCCTCTATTTGCATGGCCATCCAGTGAGCTTAATCGAGCATTCTTGAGCCCTTTTTATTAAGGGGAAACCCTAGATTCACTAAGAGTGCATTGGTATAGATATGAAGGATTTATTTGTTTTCAGGATGATGGCTTCCAAGAATTAGATATAGTATGTCCTCAAACCTATCCTAGAACTATATGATAGTTTCATTCTTAGTTTGTTTTATATGCCCGAGTGCTTTTAGTAGTACTGGGATGTCTTCTAACTGAATGCCCCATATTTTTAAAAAGGTTTCTTCCAATTGTTCCATAGTTGTGATGATAACATCAAGGAGATTGTCATACCACCTCCTAGCATTTCCATGAAGAGTGGTGGAGAAAAGATTCATTTCCAAATCTTCATCATCATAAATGATAGGGTGGAATTGAAAGAAAGCCCCAAAATCATGCAAGTGATAGTGAGTTCTCTCCCTATCACTACTAGTGAATATAGGGAGCCAATTTTCGTACTTTGGGGGAATTTTCCTAGGATATCCTATGATTTTTCTCATGTCCAATGGTTTGAAGTTTCTCGGGTCCCATTGAGAAGTCATGGTTGTCTTCGTCATTAGTGGAGTCGCCAGATAATTTTCTTGAAATTATCAAAGGGATGAGGGGATCAGCCTCGGTGGAGTTGCTAGGTAAGATTTGTAAAGTAAAAGATTTTGAGGAAAGGCTTACCGAGAAGTGTCGTATTTGAGGAGAATTGACTCAGTGTTCCCGGACAATGGAACCAAAATGTTATCTCACATTTTGTACTTTGATTAAAGGAAAGGTTAATGGAAGGGAAAATTGGTATAACAGAGGTTATCCTATCACTATCACCTCAATAGGATGCCTCTTTCTATTTAGGGTTGATGGCCCAGGGGAGATGTCCCCAGTGACCTGGGGGTTTGATAAGGTAAGTTTAATATGTATATGAAAAATTCCACTGTCAAAAGTCACCATTGATTAGAAAGTCCTGGGGTTTTAACCAATGAAGTAGTGAAATATCAAGATGTACCTACCCAGAACAAAGAAACAAGAAAATATATCTTTCACAAGTGAAAATTGATGTTAGTACTTCATAAAATCACATAATTTATCAACAAAAGAAATGGCTGATATAATGGTGAAGAAAACAAAAATTTCTAACAACAATATTTATAGGACAATAGCTTCACAATAAGTGCCTTAAAATGGCTTCAAAATGACCAAGAATAATCACGTATTAACATCAAAATACTAGCATTTGTAAGAAGCAAGTAAGGTAGTGCATTAATCAACTTTTTCAATTTCTTTTAGATACTTTTAGTGCTAAAAAATATGGTCGTATATTACGTTAGTAACATCAACAACAAGGATATTAGATTAGGTTATTCTAATGTTAACAGTGGTTAGTAGAAAGCTTAAGTTATAGGTTTTGATAGTTTCTTTGCCAATCACTCAATAGTAAGTATTTGATTAGTGCCTTTAGGGTAAATGGAGTCTTTTAAGTAATAGAGAATATTTAAGGAAAATATGATAGTAAGACAACCAAACACAAGAGAGGTCAATACTGAAGTGTTGGTAACCCAAGACTTCAACTACCAAACCCCAGGGGGAAAATAGCTACTAAGGTGTAGGTAACACTAGGACCTAGTAGTTTTCCCCCTTCTTTAGCTCAAATATGAAGTAACAAAGGCTTGGATGAAGAAAAAAGTGATGGTTTGTTGCAATGGCAAGGCCCTTAGAAAAATCTTCAAGAAAATCGACTTCTTGGAAAAATTTAGTAGGTGAAAGCTCTTAAGGCAAGGACAATAACATGTGCTTAGCTTGCTAGGGTTTTAAGATAAAAATTTCATAATATTAATGTAATGAAAGATAAACATAACTATAACCATTCAATGAAGAAGAATTGCATAAATCTTACTCACATTCATCAAGAATCATCAAGACAATACCCTAGTTGAACACTTCCATCAAGAAAAATGCCAAAATAATCCAAAAATTAGCCTCCTTCAATAAGTGCGCACTAAATTTTAGTCATGTAACCCCAAATAGGGATTAAATTTCATACCTCACCAAGTGTGATTGAAATATGATGAAAAATACAAGGGAAAAATCCCTTATTTATACAGTTTCAATGACCAGAATTAGGTCAAAAATGCTGACATGGCGAGTTTACATGTAATATCTAGTTTTTACATTAAATGACATAAAAAAAACCCTAAATCAAGAAGAAAAAATGAATTAATGCCCTTTTAGGGTGATATTAGGAATTTTTAGGGAAAGGTTGGCCTCCAGGAGAAAAACATTAGGCCTCCCAAGGCCTCTGGATCAAACCACACGTTCCACTTGGCCTACTAGGATGTCTCTAGTGGAACGTCCTCCTCTCTCTTTGGTGCAAACCTCTGATTTGTCTTTTCCCCCGGGTGAGATCTCAAAATCCATCTGGTGGGATTTTATCCCTATGGAGGTCTGAACTAATCATATCTCCATGTGTATCTATCTGTCAGGTGTGGCTTTGCAACAACAACAAGTGCACCCTCCATGGGATCATAAGTCACATGTTTCATAGCAATGTCAATCAAATCTAATAATCAAGTTATTTAAATATGTACATAAAAACTCATTTTCCCAAACAGGTGCTCAAAGATGTTATGCTATTATACATGCCAGTTTTGAAGGGGAAGTTAGGATGTTTTATTGGGCTAGCTCTCATTGAATGTGGGATGTTTCTGGGTGAAGAAAAATCCAGGCTATGCAAGTGGGTGAGGTGGTAAGGGATGTATGAGCAATGGGTGCAGTGATGGTAGGGGAATGTATGGTTTACCTGTGGGTGCCTCTGAAGAGGGTGAGATGCACCTTTTCATGGATCTAAATTTTTCCAAGCCCATTCATTCCTTTTATATTTTTATCTTCTTTCCTTTTCTTTCAAGACACTAATTAGGGGACATTTACCTGGCATGGTGACCAGTGGTGATAATGTTACCCACAAGAATTTGATGGAGATGAGAAGGTTTGTTTGTGACGAGAGCCCCTTTCTCTTGTCTATGCCACCGAGAGCCACAACCCTGGTGTGGTGACCAGACGAATTGTAGATTCATACCACTACATGCCCATGGACCTAATAGGATGCCTCGTGATGAGACCCCCTATCCTCCAACTAGGTATTGATTTTAATATTTGTTTATGTGTCCCTCTGTTTCTTGCTAAGAATCCTTTTATTGTTTTCTCAGGGATCCCTAGTTGAAGCATCTGAAGGTTTCATTCTTTTGGGTTTTATCTTTTTCCAACTACTTTTACCCTCTGGGCCTTTAGCCCCTTCTTCCCACTAGGTAAGGTACAACCCTTTTCTAGCTTGGCAAACCCAATTCCCGAACCAATGTATAGGATGGATGAGAGGGAAAAGGATGAAAAATTGTATGTATGGTGGGAATAGATGATGAAATTTCATGAAACCACCTAGTGGAAACTCAAACCTTATGGGAACCAACTTACTAAGGAATGTTTTCATTCCCCCTAGGTGTGGACAAGTGGAAAGGCATAAGGTCCAAGCACACATTAGAAGTAAAAATGGTTAAATATGCATATTCAAATGTTTTGAGAAACAATGTGACACATACAATGATACCCAGACTCATTACCTCGTGGATAAAAACCCACTATTACATATGGGTGGATTATTCCACGAAAATTTCCATGCTTCCACTAGTTTCATCATTTTTTTAAAGAGGGAGAGATTTTCGTGGCTATTTCCATGAAAGTTCGTCACAATATCGACAAAAATCTAAATTTAACCTAGTCGAATTTTTCATCGCTATAGTGACGAACTTTTGTGGAAACAGTGAAGAAAAGTTTGCCTATCTCATTGGTCAGTGTTAATGGCTAGTTGACTATTTTATCTATATATAAGTGACTTTAAGAGACTTTGCGACACAATTTCTATAGTTGAAACACTGTTCTTGGATTTTGTTTGAGCTGTTTATTTTTTTCGTCAGCCACCGGTTGAACAAATCCAATTCTCGATCTACATAGATCGGATTTTGAACTTGCAAGGTTACTATGTTATTTTTTGTTGATGTACTCATTTAACTTGTAATTTTTTTTCAAATGTCCAATTTGCATTTAGCTTGTTTTTTCCTTGATAATATATTATAATATGTGTAGTACCATATTTTATGTCTTTGGTTTTTGGATCTAGTTACTATATTCTATGGAAAAGGGTATGTGGATTCCATAATATTCTAGGTTTATGGAATCGACATACCCTTTTCCATTCAATTGTAGCTATAATCTCTCTCTCTTTTCATTGATAAAGATATGGAATTTCTCTTGAAACTCAACCCTGATCGGTGAAATGATTGTGATTGATTGCTATCTTCCCTGCTTTAGTAGGGACTAATAAGATACAAAAACACTAACCCTAAGGTTGTCATACTTATCTACCACTCTACTCTAGTTAGCAGTTTTTTCGAAACCGGATCTGCATCCCAAGTCTAGATAGAGCTCCCCATTTTTAAATATAAGTTTTGTTTTGATTGATGCAAGATGAAAGTCACAAATCTATTGGGGTTCCTAAGATTGCTTTGATCATCTTAATACTAACTTATTTTTAGACGAGAAGGAGAAGATTATGAAGGAGACTACAACTATGTTTAAAACAAATAAGAACTTTGAAAAGATTTTCAGAAGTTAAAATGATTTTTTTTCCCTCTTTTTCCTCTTCCTTAGCAGTTTCGACAGTGATAAACCCTTGACATCATTAACCCAATGAAGGCACTAAGTCTACATGTTCTTCTCATCCCACAAGGAGACGAGGTCCTCAGTTGGAGCCTATGTTGAAAAAGTTCTTAAATTTTGTATCCTTAAGGCCTAAATTTTCATTTTTTGGGTTTCAGCTTTTCACAAAACATGAGTTTCGTTATCAATCCCAAACACACGTCACCCTTTTCTCAAAAAATTTAATTATTTGGATAATAAAAGGCAAAGAGGCTTAAAAGAATTATAAGAAATCCTGACACCTTTTCTATGAAATCATTTTAATCATGAAAAGTTTTAAAACTAACATATTTAAGGTTAAGCTTAAAGAATTTTCAGGATTCGGGGTTTGCTGAAAACATATTTTTCGATACAAATCGAATCGCAAAATCCCGATCCCTGATTTCCTGAAACGTTGAAGTCTTAGTTAAAACACGGATTAATTCATTCTCTAATGTGAAAGGTTAAGGGTTAAGATAATCATGTTGTAATTTCAGTATTCACGGTTCAGTGATAACACATCTCCTGTCATCATGATTCCCGAAATCACGAATCACAAAACCCCGATCATAGTTCGTGTTAAATCAAACTAACTCTGTTTTGGCCTTAATCGTGATTAGTTAGTTAATCAAGATGATTTTAAGTCCTGTCTTTCAAAAAAACACGTCGCGATTTCACGATTTTGGAGATTGGATTTCATCGATGACATACTTCTCCTGTCATCATGATCCCCGAAATCCCAAAAATGTTTAATCTCAATTAATTACTTCGCTAAAATGTTTTGAGTCTTAATTAACACATCGCGCTTTCGCGATTTCAGAGATTGGATTTCATCGATGACGACACTAATTAACTTTTTTTCCAAAACAGGATTAATGATAATCATTCTTTCTAAGTTTTTGTTCATGTTTCACTTTCCGATTAAGTAAAGTGTCCCGATTTTTCTTTAAAAATACGAAGGCGCCTGAATATGGACATTAAATGCATATCTCAGAAATATATCCTCAGCATTAAATGCCTTGAATTCTTATCAGCTGTGTCAATCTCGTCACTTTTAAAAGTATTCAAAATGAGAATTTTAATGTCTATGTTTTTATTTAATCAAGCGCAAGAAACACTTAGCTGAGCTCATTCATTCATTTTCTGTAACAGGTTTTCAATTTAACGTAAAGTCATCGCACCGAAAAAGCCACCGAAGAAGAGCGAAGATACACAGGAAGGAGATATCATCTCTAACACCACACCACACGCTATAGAATCCATTAAATCTTGGACTCAAATCTCTGAATTTTTGGAATATGAACTCCAGAATGCTCATCCTGATTCTGAGAATCATTGTTGGGACATAGCTAAGTCGGAGCTTCATAAGATCGTTGTGTGCCCGCAGCTCTTGGCATACAATGATATGATCAGTTGGGCCCTGTAAAAGGTCGATATCCCAACGAGGAGCATCTTAAACTATCAAGGAGTTATCGTCAGCTCATTCATCCCAGAACACATACAAGTAATGTATAAACTCTCGCCAAATACTAAACATACTTTTAATGCCAAATTTTTAGCAGAGTTTCAGAGGAAAGAATGCATTGAGGTAGACCAGACATATTCTGATATGATTAGAGAATGGGCGAAGTGTCCAACAAAGTTTAGAGCTGATGCCCATGGGATTTATTCTACAACATCCTTGAATGAATACATGGTATATGTAGCTATTATACTATGTAGAATTTTCAGGAGAAAAGATTCCTGCCATTTTCATGCAGATTGGGTGCCCTTTTAAGAAGAAGCTTCAGAAGGGAATTCTTTCAACTGGAATAAGATTTTTTCAGATAACCTAACACAGGAAATATCAAACTAAAAATCAGCAAAATCAATGGGACAATCGACAACCTTTTACATGTCAGCATACATTATGGATGCAATCTGTTATGTGACTCCTTTTCCCTTAATGAATTGGAGTTGGAACATTTCCTATCCAGAACCCATTCATAAATATCACTCGGCCCTTTGGGAAGAAAATTCTAAGGATGCATTTTATGAGGTTTGTCATTTTATTATAATTTCGATGCATAAAATATGTTTTTGATGTGAACCCCCTCGGATTTTTGATGCAATCACATAAAATCTTAAAGAAATTGTCGACTGGTTTATTAAGGATATTTTTTTCTACATTAGGGTTTATGGTTGTTCCATTCCTCCTCATGCACTCCCTAAATTCCTACCGAAAAAATTGGTGTGCAGGGAGGTAGCCCATCCGATAGTAAAGGGCGGCATTGGATTAGAACTAAAAGCAGCTCAGAAGAAGTCATGGCCGACTTTATTTATTGGGAAATTTTCTTTATTAAATCTAGGTCATTCTAAGGTAGAGGCTGAATCATTAGAAGAAGTGAAATTAGTAGATATTGAGCACAGAAAGTATGACCCCTACCAAATAGTAAGCAGACATTTTATACATTGTAATCTAAATGCCTATGAACATGAAACATCTATCTATGATGATGTATTCAAGGATGTTAAATCCTATAAATAAGTACTTAACAAAGTACAGGCCATGCCACCTGACTCATAGACCAGATTCATGTCATTCCAGGGCCATAGGCGAAGTTTCCTACCCAAGAGTTTACAGGGTGAAGTTTCAACCACACCTCTAGAGCAGAAAGGGCCTCCCCTAGGGTTTGAAACAAATACACAGGACAAAGAAAATCCCAAAGTCAAGATGAAGGATACTGAGATACCTTCCCAGGACATAGAGGGTTCCCAGACAAAAGAATCAGAGACAGGGAAGGGAAAAGAGTTGTAAACAACCCTAGAAATACCTAAGGATGTTCCAGAAAAGACAGGAGGAACAACATCAACAGAGCTTGGAAGTCCCATCACTTCCTTAACCCCATTGCAGTCAACTTATGGAACCCCCCACGAAGGAGCTCTGTATATCAGCGATCTAGAGACAATTTCAAGGGATGAGATCCCTCCATCAGATTATTTTTTCAGTAAAAAGATAAGAGCAATCTTGAAACAGGAAATTCATATGAGAGGAGAGGGGATGATTAAAAAACATAGGGTCATTATAGATGGAAAGAATCTTAAATATGGAGAATTTGCTACAGAGTTAGAAGGTACGATGGGTGCTATAGCATCGACAAATATATATTTTGTTGGTAGTTTAACAACCATGATCGAACAAAAAGACAAAAAAATAACTCAACTACAAGACAAATTGAAAGAAACTGAGAGAAATATCAGTTGGGGAATAGAAAAGTGTCTAGAACAAGCTAGAAAACTTAAGTTATAGGTTTTGATAGTTTCTTTTTCAATCACTCAATAGTAAGTATTCGATTAGTGTCTTTAGGGTAAATGGAGTATTTTAAGTAATAGAGAATATTTAAGGAAAAGATGATAGTAAGAGAACCAAAGAAAAGAGGGGTCAATATTGAAGTGTTGGTAACCCAAGGCTTCAACTCGGAAAATGTGATAGGTTGTTTCAATGGCAAGGCCCTTAGCAAAAGCTTCAAGAAAATCGACTTCTTGGAAATATTTAGTAGGTGAAAGCTCTTAAGGCAAGGACAATAACATGTGCTTAGCTTCTTAGGGTTTTAAGATAAAAATTTCATAATATTAATGTAATGAAAGATAAACATAACTATAACCATTCAATGAAGAAGAATTGAAGAAATATTACTCACATTCATCAAGAATCATCAAGACAATACCCTAGTTGAACACTTCCATCAAGAAATATGCCAAAATAATCCAAAAATTAGCCTCCTTCAATAAGTGCACACTAAATTTTAGTCATGTAACCCCAAATAGCGATTAAATTTCATACCTCACCAAGTGTGAGTGAAATATGATGAAAAATACAAGGGAAAAACCCCTTATTTATACAATTTCAATGACCAGAATTAGATAAAAAAGGATAACATGGCGAGTTTACATGTAATATCTAGTTCATTAAATGATATAACAAAATCCTAAATCAAGAAGAAGCAATGAATTCATGCCCTTTTAGGGTGACGTTAGGAATTTTTAGGGAAAGGTTGGCCTCCAAGAGAAAAACATTAGGCCTCCTAAGGCCTTTGGATCAAACCACACATGCCACTTGGCACACAACTCCCTCCAAAGTGTTTGAAATGATGGGTGACTCCATGGGTCACATGGGTGACGTCATGGCCCTTTCAAGGCCTACATCATAGTGAGAAGGGAAATACCCTCCTAGGTCCAGGCCTGCTAGGATGTCTCTGGTGGAACGTCCTCCTCTCTCTCTGGTGCAAACCTCTGATTTGTCTTTGCCATCGGTCGAGATTTAAACATCCATATGGTGGGATTTTATCCCTATGGAGGTCTGAATTAATCATATCTCCATGTGTACCTATCTTTCAGGTGTGGATTTTCAAAAACAACAAGTGCGCCCTCCATGGGCTCATAAGTCACATGGATCATAGAAATGTCAATCACATATAATAATCAAGTTATTTAAATATGTGCATAAAAACCCATTTTCCCAGACAGGTGCTCAAAGATGTTATGCTATTATACACGCTAGTTTTGGAGGGGAAGTTAGGATGTCCTATTGGGCTAGATAGATGATTTTAGGGGCGAAATTTCGCCCATGGGCGAAATTTAGGGGCTTCCAATTTTTTATTGGGCAAATTTTTTGTATTAAAATGATTTTTTAAAACTTATATCATTAGCCCGTAATTTATTTTAGGGGAAAAATCATGTACAGGGTTAGCCCATGTTTTTAGGAGAGATTGAGGAAAAAAAAATATATTTCGCCCCTGCAATTTGGAGGGACAAGCTTCCATTAGCCAAATTAACCAAATTTCTAGAAGTATGGGAATTTTTGATAACTTCTTCTCCCACCCATTTGGTCAAATCGGGGTTTATGGTTTAATTCGCCCTGATTTTGTGGTATGGGCACTGGGTAGCTACATTTTGGCCCTCGCACCTGGTATAAATTGTATGAGATTTGATCTCTCTAGTGACCATCCCGAAAATATATAATTCCCCAAGGCCTGGTTTACATATATTGAATTTTCGTGCTTATTTCCCCTCGACGAAACGAAAAAAAGGGCAAGAGTCAGAGATGCTAGTGGTGGAGCCACCTGTTCAGAGCAGAAGAAACTAGAATTTGTTACAGTTATTAGCCTGGTGGAGCCGCCTGTTCAAAGCAGAAAAAACTCGGATGGTGCCGCGTGAGGCTTTGGCGGTCAATAATTACTAGGGTTTCCAAACGACTTGATAGGTATTTACTATTTACCTAGTCCTTCGTCTTTATTACCCATCCAAGATATCAAACTTTTCAAGCATGT
>ML782113.1:361713-387651 GCA_009831015.1 Picea engelmannii | reverse complement strand
ATTCGCCAAAAAATTATATATACATTTTATATTATTGATAAAATAGCCCTCAATTTTTCCTATGTATCATGGGGATTCGCCCATTTATTATACATATAAATTTAGGGGGGGTTCTTAAAATCACCCCTGGTTCTCGTTGGATGTGGGATTTTTTCGGGTGAAGACAAATGCAGGCTATGCAAGTGGGTGAGGCGGTAATGGATGTTTGAGCAATGGGTGCAGTGATGGTAGGGGAATGTATGGTTTACCTGTGGGTTCCTCTGAAGAGGGTGAGATGCACCTTTTCATGGATCTAAATGTTTCCAAGCCCATTCATTTCTTTTATATTTTTATCTTGTTTACTTTTCTTTCAAGAGACTATTTAGGGGACATTTCCCTGGCATGGTGACCAGTGGTGATAATGTTACCCACAAGCATTTGATGGAGATGAGAAGGTTGGCTTATGACGAGATCCCCTTTCTCTTGTCTATGCCACTGAGAGCCAAAACCTTGGTGTGGTGACTAGATGAATTATAGTGTCATACCTCTACATGCCCATGGATCTAATAGGATGGCTCATGATGAGACCCCCTATCGTCCAACTAGGTATTGATTTTAATATTCTTTTATGGGTCCCTTTGTTTCTTGCTAAGAAGCCTTTTATTATTTTCTCAAGGATCCCTAGGTGAAGCATCTGAAGGTTTTATTCTTTTGGGTTTTATCTTTTTCCAACTACTTTTACCCTCTAGGCCTTTATCCCCTTCTTCCCACAAGGTAAGGTACAACCCTTTGCTAGCTTGGAAAAACCAATTCTCGAACCAATGTATAGGATGGATGAGAGGGAAAAGGATGAAAAATGGTAAGTATGGTGGGAACAGATGATGACCTTTCATGAAACCACCTAGTGGAAACTCAAACCTTATGGGAACCAACTTACTAGGGAATCCTGTCATTCCCCCTAGGTGTGGACAAGTGGAAAGGCATAAGGTCCAAGCACACATTAGAAGTAAAAATAATTAAATGCACATATTCAAATTTTTTGAGAAACAATGTGACACATACAATGATACCCATACTCATTACCTCATGGAGAAAAATCCACTATTACATATTGGCGGATTATTCCATGAAGAGTTTCCACGCTTCCACTAGTTTAATCATTTTTTTAAATAGGGAGGGATTTTCGTGGATATTGCCATGAAAGTTCGTCACAATATACAGAAAAATCTAAATTTAACCTAGTCGGGATTTTCGTCGCTATAGCGACGAACTTTTGTGGAAACAGTGAAGAAAAGTTTGCCTATCTCATTGGTCGGTGTTAACAACTAGTTGACTATTTTATCTATATATAAGTGACTTTAAGAGAGTTTGCAACACAATTTCTATAGTTGCAACACTATTCTTGGATTTTGGTTGAGCTGTTTATTTTTTCCTTCATCCATCGATTGAACAAATCCAATTATCGATCTATATACCTCGTATTTTGAACTTTCAAGGTTAGTATGTTATTTTTTTTTTATGTACTCATTTAACTTGTAATTTTTTTTTCAAATGTCCAATTTCCATTTAGCTTGTTTTTTCCTTGATAATATATTATAATATGTGTAGTACCATATTTCATGTCTTTGGTTTTTGGATCTAGTTGGTATATTCTATGGAAAAGGGTATGTGGATTCCATAATATTCTAGGTTTATGGAATCCACATACCCTTTTCCATTCAATTGTAGCTATAATCTCTCTCTCTATTCATTGATAAAGATATGGAATTGCTCTTGAAAATCAACCCTGATTGGTGAAATGATAGTAATTGATTGCTATATTCCCTTCTTTAGCAGGGACTAATAAGATACATAAACACTAACCCTAAGGTTGTCGTACTTATATACCACTCTACGCTAGTTACCAGTTTTTTCAAAATCGGATCTGCATCCCAAGTCTAGATAGAGCTCCCCATTTTTAAATATAAGTTTTGTTTCGATTGATGCAAGCCGAAAGTCATAAATCTGTTGAGGTTCCTAAGATTTCTTTGATCATCTTAATACTAACTTATTTTTAGACAACAAGGAGAAGATTATGAAGGAGATTACAACTGAGTTTAAAAAAAATAAGAACTTTGAAAAGATTTTCAGAAGTTAAAATGAAATTTTTTATTTTATATTTCCTCTTTTTCCTCTTCCTTATCAGTTTCGGCAGTGATAAACCCTTGACACCATTAACCCAATGAAGGCGCTAAGTCTACATGTTCTCCTCATCCCACAAGGATATGAGGTCCCGAGTTGAAGCCTATGTTGAAAAAGTTCTTAAATTTTTTATCCTTAAGGCCTAAATTTTATTTTTTTCGGGTTTCGGCTTTTCACAAAACATGAATTTCGTTATCAATCCCAAACACATGACACCCTTTTCTCGAAGAATTTAATTATTTGGATAATAAAAGGCAAAGAGGCTTAAAAGAATTATAAGAAATCCTGACGCCTTTTCTATGAAATCATTTTAATCATGATAAGTTTTAAAACTAATGGATTTAAGGTTAATCTTGAAGAATTTTCGGGTTTCGGGGTTTGCTGAAAACATATTTTTCGATACAAATTGAATCGCGAAATCCTGATCCCTGATTTCCCGAAACATTGAAGTCTTATTTAAAACATGGATTAATTAATTCTCTAATGTGAAAGGTTAAGGGTTAAGATAATCATGTTGTAATATCAGTATTCACGGTTTAGTGATAACACATCTCGTGTCATCATGATTCCCGAAATCCTGAATGACGAAAGCCCCATCATAGTTCGTGTTAAATCAAACTAATTCTGTTTTGGCCTTAATCGTGATTAGTTAGTTAATTAATATGAGTTTAAGTCCTATCTTTAAAAAAAACCCGTCGCGATTTCGCGATTTCGGAGATTGGATTTCATCGTTGATATACTTCTCCTGTCATCATGATCCCTGAAATCCTAAAAATGTTTAATCTCAATTAATTACTTCGCTAAAAAGTTTTAAGTCTTAATTAACACGTCGCGATTTCGTGATTTTGGAGATCAGATTTCATCGATGACATACTTCTTGACATCATGATTTGCGAAATCCTGAAAAACAAAGTTTTCAGTCTTAATCTATGATTAGCACTAATTAACCTTTTTTCCAAAACAAGATCAATGATAATCATTCTTTCTAAGTTTTTGTTCATGTTTCGCTTTCCGATTAAGTAAAGTGTCCCAAGTTTTCTTTAAAAATCCAAAGGCGCCTAAATACGGACATTAAATGCATATCTCAGAAATATATCCTCTGCATTAAATGCCTTGAATTCTTATCAGTTGTGTCAATCCCATCACTTTTAAAAGTATTCAAAGTGAGCATTTTAATGTCTGTGTTTTTATTTCATCAAGCGCAATAAACACTTAGCTGAGCTCGTTCATTCATTTTCTGTAACAGGTTTTCAATTTAACGTAAATTCATGGCACCGAAAAAGGCACCGAAGAAGAGCGATGATACACAGGAAGGAGATATCATCTCTGAGACCATGCCACACATTATAGAATCCATTAAATATTGGACTCAAATCTCTGAATTTATGGAATATGAACTCCAGAATGGTCATTCTAATTCTGAGAATCATTGTCGGGACATAGCTGAGTCAGAGCTTCATAAGATCGTTGCACGCCCGTGGCTCGTGGCATAAAATGATATGATCAGTTGGGCCCTGGAAAATGTCGATATCCCAACAAGGAGCATCTTAAATGATCAAGGATTTATCGTCATCTCATTCAGGCCAGAACGCATACAAGTAATGTATAAACTCTCGCCAAATCCTAAACATACTTTTAATGTTGAATTTTTAGCAGAGTTTCAGAGGAAAGAATGCATTGAGGCAGACTGGACATATCCTGATATGATTAGAGAATGGGTGAGGTGTCCAGAAAAGTTTAGAGCTGATGCCCATGGGATTTACGCTACAACATCCTTGAATGAATACATGGTATATGTTGCTATTATGCTATGTAGACTTTTCAGGAGAAAAGATCCCTGCCATTTTCATGCAGATTGGGTGCCCTTTTTAGAAGAAGCTTCAGAAGGGAATGCTTTTAACTGGCATAAGATTTTGTCAGATAACCTAACACAAGAAATCTCGAACTACAAAGTAGAAAAATCAGAGGGACAACCAACAACCTTTTACATGTCAGCATACATTATGGATGCAATATGTTATGTGACTCTTTTTCCCTTAATCAATTGGAGTTGGAACATTTCCTATACAAAACCCATTCATAAATATCACTCGACCCTTTGGGAAGAAAATGCTAAGGATGAATTTTATGAGGTTTGTCATTTTATTATAATTCCGATGCATAAAATATTTTTTGGATGCGAACCCCCTCGCATTTTTGATGCAATTACAGAAAATCTTAAAGAAATTATCGACTGGTTTATTGAGGAGAATTTTTCCTACGTTAGGGTTTACGGTTGTTCCATTCCCCGTCATGCTCTCCCTAAATTCCTACCAGAGATATTGGTGTGGAGGGAGGTATCCCATCAGATAGTAAAGGGCAGAGTTGGATTAGAACTAAAAGCAACTCAGAAGAAGTCATGGCCAACTTTCCCTGTACATATTGGGAAATATTCTTTATTAAATATAGGCCATTCTAAGGTAGAGGCTGAATCATTAGAAGAAGTGAAATTAGTAGATATTGAGCACAGAAAGTATGACCCATACCAAATAATAAGTAGGCATTTTATACATTGTAATCTAAAGGCCTATGAACATGAAAAATCTATCTATGATGATGTATTCAAGGATGTTAAATCTTATGAAGAAGTATTGAACAGAGTACAGGCCATGCCACCTGATTCATAGACCAGATTCACGTCATTCTAGGGCCATAGGTGAAGTTGCCTACCCAAGAGTTTACAAGGTGAAGTTTCAACCATGCCTCTAGAGCAGGAAGGGCCTCCCCCAAGGTTTGAAACAAATACACAGGACAAAGAAAATCCAAAAGGCAAGATGAAGGATACTGAGATACCTTCCCAAGACACAGAGGGTTCCCAAACAAAAGAATCACATACAGGGAAGGGAAAAGAGATGGAAACACCCCCAGAAATCCCTAAGGATGTTCCAGAAAAGACAGGAGGAACAACATCAACAGAGCTTGGAAGTCCCATCACTTCCTTAACCCCATTGCAGTCAACTTATGGAACCCCCCATGAAGTAGCTTTGTATGTCAGCAATCTAGAGCCAATTTCAAGGGATGAGATCCCTCCATCAGATTATTGTTTTAGTAAAAAGAGAAGAGCAATATTGAAACAGGAAATTCATCTGAGAGGAGAGGGGATGATTAAAAAACATAGGGTCATTTTAGATGGAAAGAAGCTTAAATATGGAGAATTTGCTACAGAGTTAGCAGGTACGATGGGTGTTATACCATCGGCAAATATATATTCAGTTGGAAGTTTAACAACCATGATCGAACAAAGAGACCAAAAAATAACTCAACTACCAGAAAAATTGAAAGAAACTGAGAGAAATATCAGTTGGGGAATACAAAAGGGTCTAGAACAAGATAGAAAGATTAAGTTATAGGTTTTGATATTTGCTTTGTCAATCACTCAATAGTAAGTATTCGATTAGTTCCTTTAGGGTAAATGGAGTCTTTTAAGTAATAGAGAATATTTAAGGAAAAGATGATAGTAAGACAACCAAAGACAAGAGAGGTCAATATTGAAGTGTTGGTAACCCAAGGTTTCAACTACCAAACCCCAAGGGGAAAATAGATACTAAGGTGTAGGTAACACTAGGACCTAGTAGTTTTCCTCCTTATTTATCTCAATTATGAAGTAACAGAGGCTTGGATGAAGCCAAAACGTGATAGATTGTTGCAATGGCAAGGCCCTTAGCAAAAGCTTCAAGAAAATTGACTTCTTGGAAAAATTTAGTGGGTGAAAGCTCTTAAGGCAAGGACAATAACATGCGCTTAGATTCCTAGGGTTTTAAGATAAAAACTTCATAATATTAATGTAATTAAATATAAACATAACTATAACCATTCAATGAAGAAGAATTGCAGAAATATTACTCACATTCATCAAGAATCATCAAGACAATACCCTAGTTGAACACTTCCATCAAGAAAAATGCCAAAATAATCCAAAAATTAGCCTCCTTCAAAAAGTGTGCACTAAATTTCAGTCATGTAACCCCAAATAGGGATTAAATTTCATACATCACCAAGTGTAAGTGAAATATGATGAAAAATACAAGGGCAAAACCCCTTATTTATACAGTTTCAATGACCAGAATTAGGTCAAAAAGGTTGAGATGGCCAGTTTACATGTAATATCTAGTTTTTACATTAAATGACATAACAAAACCCTAAATCAAGAAGAAACAATGAATTCATGCCCTTTTAGGGTGACGTTAGGAATTTTTATGGAAAGTTTGTCCTCCAGGAGAAAAACATTAGGCCTCCCAAGGCCTCTGGATCAAACCACATGTGCCACTTGGCACACAACTCCCTCCAAAGTGTCCAAAATGTTGGGTGACTTCATGGGTTACATGGGTGATGTCATGGCCCTTTCAAGGCCTACATCATAGTGAGAAGGGAAATACCCCCGTAGGTCCAGGCCTGTTAGGATGTCTCTGGTGGAACGTCCTCCTCTCTCTCTGGTTCAAACCTCTGATTTTCCTTTGCCCCCGGTTGAGATCTAAACATCCATCTGGTGGGATTTTATCCCTATGGAGGTCTGTATTAATCATATCTCCATGTGTACCTATCTATCAAGTGTGGCTTTGCAACAACAACAAGTGCGCCCTCCATGGGCTCATAAGTCACATGGATCATAGCAATGTCAATCACATCTAATAATCAAGTTATTTAAATATGTGCATAAAAACCCATTTTCCCAGACAGGTGCTCAAAGATGTTAAGCTATTATACATGCCAGTTTTGGAGGGGATGTTAGGATGTCCTATTGGGTTAGTTCTCATTGGATGTGGGATGTTTTCGGGTGAAGACAAATCTAGGATATGCAAGTGGGTGAGGTGGTAAGGGATGTCTGAGCAATGGGTGCAATGATGGTAGGGGAATGTATGGTTTACCTGTGGGTGCCTCTGAAGAGGGAGAGATGCACCTTTTCATGGATCTAAATGTTTCCAAGCCCATTCATTTCTTTAATATTTTTATCTTATTTCCTTTTCTTTCAAGAGACTATTTAGGGGACATTTCCCTGGCGTGGTGACCAATGGTGATAATGTTACCCACAAGCATTTGATGGAGATGAGAAGGTTGGTCTGTGACGAGAGCCCCTTTCTCTTGTCTATTCCATCGAGAGCCACAACCCTGGTGTGGTGACCAGATGAATTGTAGTGTCATACCGCTACATGCCCATGGACCTAATTGGATGGCACATGATGAGACCCCCTATCCTCCAACTAGGTATTGATTTTAATATTTTTTTATGGGTCCCTCAGTTTCTTGCTAAGAAGCCTTTTATTGTTTTCTCAGGGATCCCTAGGTGAAGCATTTGAAGGTTTCATTCTTTTGGGTTTTATCTTTTTCCAACTACTTTTACCCTCTAGGCTTTTAGCCCCTTCTTCCCACAAGGTAAGGTACAACCCTTTGCTGGCTTGGAAAACGCAATTCACGAACCAATGTATAGGATGGATGAGAGGGAAAAGGATGAAAAATGGTAAGTATGGTGGGAACAGATGATGACCTTTCATGAAACCACCTAGTGGAAACTCAAACCTTATGGAAACCAACATACTAGGGAATCCTGTCATTCCCCCTAGGTGTGGACAATTGGAAAGGCATAAGACCCACGAACACATTAGAAGTAAAAATAATTAAATGCACATATTCAAATGTTTTGAGAAACAATGTGACACATACAATGATACCCAAACTCATTACCTCATGGAGAAAAACCCAGTATTACATATGGGTGGATTATTCCACAAAAATTTTCCACGCTTCCACTAGTTTCATCATTTTTTTAAAGAGGGAGGGATTTTCGTGAATATTGCGACGAAAGTTCGTCGCAATATCCACAAAAATCTATATTTTACCTAGTCACGATTTTTGTCGCTATAGTGACGAACTTTTGTGGAAACAATGAAGAAAAGTTTGCCTATCTCATTGGTCGGTGTTAACGGCTAGTTGACTATTTTATCTATATATAAGTGACTTTAAGAGACTTTGTGACACAATTTCTATAGTTGCGACACTGTTCTTGGATTTTGTTTGAGCTGTTTATTTTTTCCATCAACCACCGGTTGAACAAATCCAATTCTCGATCTACATAGCTCGAATTTTGAACTTGCAAGGTTAGTATGTTATTTTTTATTGATGTACTCATTTAACTTGTAATATTTTTTTCAAATGTCCAATTTTCATTTAGCTTGTTCTTTCCTTGATAATATATTATAATATGTGTAGTATCATATTTCATGTCTTTGGTTTTTGGATCTAGTTAGTATATTCTATGGAAAAGGGTATGTGGATTCCATAATATTCTAGGTTTATGGAATCCACATACCCTTTTCCATTCAATTGTAGCTATAATCTCTCTCTCTTTTAATTGATAAAGATATCGAATTGCTCTTGAAAATCAACCCTGATCGGTGAAATGATAGTAATTGATTGTTATATTCCCTTCTTTAGCAGGGAATAATAAGATACATAAACAGTAACCCTAAACTTATGTTAGGTATATATGTCGTTATTATATAAAGAAAACATTTGTACAAACATACGACCTTATTATAAAGATGGTATATATGTCGTCATGATGTTGATCCTCTACACATATGATCACCTTATTATAAAGATGTTGACCTTATTATAAATATGTAGGTCACTGTAAATAACCATATCATAATTGAAAGGAGTAGCCAAAATATAAAAAATTGACAACTTAATGTTTGGTATGGTGTAGGTAAGAAAATTATTTGTCAGGACAAGGATTTGTCACAATGAAAGAAAATGACAGAAAGCTTGCTTGGTTATGAGCGGCATTAGAGGTGAGGGGCGATGGAAAATGTTATTGCCCTTGCTATGATTGTAGAGGCTTGCAAAATAGAATACTTTTAACAAAAACAACCCAAAGACATTGTAGGGAGAAGGGGCACACCCAAGGGGGTTATGAATATCGTCCCTTGGTAAGAGGATTCAATATTTAATGTATTCTTTGTAATAATCAGTATGTTATGAATTTTAGTAATATTTCTTATCCCTAATTTTTATATTTTCTATACACACTAACTTTTCTATGTTGTTTTTAAATATATAGACGATGCCCCCAAAGTGTCGACCTCCAAAGAGTTATTTGCCAAGTACTAACAGAAACACTACTTTACATGGATATGAACTTCGAGATTATAATATTGAAGTTGCTAATCAAGTTATTAATGATGATATGGATGGAGATAACATTAGTGATTCAATTTAGGAAGATACTATACATAGATTGATCCAAGGCACATTTGTTCCAATGGATGAGGACAACCAGGATGATAGTTATGATGTTGATCCTCTACTCGATAAGTCACGTCAACCTCTTTATGAAGTGTCAAAAACAAATATTTTATATGATATATTGTTTTTGGTGAACTTGAAGGTTTTGAATGGTTTATCAAACACATGTCTCACATAGATACTAAGGTATTTAATTTGTTAATTATTTATGCCTGTATGTTCACAAATACTTAAAAGGTTCAATTTTTTCCTATATTGCTATTGTTTTTTAATTTGTAAATTAGTATATTGGATGATATATTGATGATTAATATTGTTTACATTGACTTATTGTTTAGAATTTTGTATATTGTTAGGTGATGTTCTATTACCGATGTCAAATATTTTTCCACGCACATATCGAGAAATATCCGTGATTATGAAAGAAATTGGAATGGACTATCAGGCTATTTATGCATGTCCTAATGATCATATCATATATTATGGATAATATGCAGTAGAAAATTAATTCCCATAGTGTCAAATAAGTAGATATCAAACCGATAAAGCGTCAACAAAGGTGTCTTGCAAATTTCTTTGTTATAGTTCGATAATTCCACGTTTCCAGCGGTTGTTTAGGTGCCAAAGTATAGCACGGTTTATGGATTTCCATGAAAAGAACAGAAGTCGAGACGATGTTCTTCGAATGCCTACAGATGGTTCTGGATTGAACTACATTGAAGAAAAGTGTCCAATTTTTAAATAATAACCTCGTAATGTTAGACTTTCATTGGCAACTGAAGGTGTCAATCCATTTGGAGAGGTTCATTCTACGTACTCAGTGTGGCCTATTTTTGTTATAAACAATAACCTTCCTCCTTGGATGTCGATCAAGAGAAAGAACACATTGTTGGCAATGATTTTTCCAAGTATTTAATTATATTTTATTTTCTTTAAAGCATGACAAAATATTTCATTTCTTTGTTTCATGCATGGTGATTATTTCTTATATATATATATATATATATATATATATATATATCACGACCTCTAGATAAGTATAATTAATCATGCAGTAGGTTGAACCAATCAGGTAGGTACTAGGTTAAAGATATGAATGTATATATTGAGCCTCTCATCGATGAGTTGATGAAGTTATGGGTTGGCATCACTATGTATGACATCTCTAGATCAATAGGGAAAAAACAATTTCAATTCCATGGAATACTATCATGGACAATTCATGATGCTCTTGGGCTAACACATTTTTGTGGTATATTGTTACTTTATTTTTGTGATTTAATATTATATATCTTTTTTGAAAAAATCATGCATTATTTTAAATTGTAACTCTAATTTGATGCTACATTTATTCATATATCTTGTAGGTCTTCAAACAAAGGGTAAAATTGCATGCCCAGTTTGTGGTCCTAGGATAAAATCGCGTCGTTCAAGGAGTTTAGCAAAGTGTTTGATGAGTATAGGAACTTTCTGCCTAAGAACCATATTTATTGAACTATAGACAAAGCAAAGTTCAATGGTAAAGAAGAAAATGAAAAAAAAACCACGAAGAATGACACCTCACCTATGTAAGTTGGAATATATTAGAAATCGTCAAGGTACACAAGTTATTTAACTGTAGTACCATTATGTTTGTGAGCAATTGGAGAAGCATAAATTTTAGCTTGAGTTTTGTGAAACAAGATAGTTGATCACTAACGTAATGACAAAGGTACATATTCATATGGATTGGGAAGTCTTGTAGAGTATGAGGATAGACATGCATAGCTTTACTAATCCCTGAGATGTTTCATTTTCAAGGAAAATCCCTTAATTATAGATCATCCCACTTGAAGGCTTTGAGACCCAATTGTTATGTGAAAAAACTCTTAACGACATCCATGATATCCCACATATAGGAAAAATATCCCCTAGAGATCCCTCAAAGGATTTGGTCATGGCCATTAAGCCTAAGAATCTTTGTTTAGGTCACAAGGGATTGGTTTTCATCCCCATACATGGTAAATGTCCTAAGACTCATTCATACTATGAAAACATACTAATAGTCCACATATTCCTAGTTAGAGTCCTTGTTCATGGAAAAGAAATCCTTTTTTAGGTCTCAAGGCCCTTAATTTCCTCCCCAGGATATAACATAGGCATTGAATCTCATGTGTGGTGTGAAAAAATCATATTAGTGCCCATATCCCACCCCAAGTCGAAATATGACTTAGAAAGGATCTAAGTGGTTGTTTGAGGCCTAGTTCATGGCCCTTTAACTCAAGAAGCTTCATTTTGTACCTAATATATTTTCCTCCCCTTGCCATGGTATATTCCCTAAGACCCATTCTTACTATGAATACATACTAATGGTTCCAAAGGTACCCATAGAAACCAAATATCCCCTTCAAAACTCTTATTTGGTTTTTCATTGGTTCAATAATTATTACATGAAGATTGATACTGAGAAGATTCAAATAGGGAATTAACACCTTTTTTTCTTTCCCTAACCATGTTTAAGGCCCCTAGTACCTTACATGGTGTGAACATCCTCCTAATGGCTCTAAGTTCCTTCTTAGAGGCCTTGAGAGCCAACTATGATGAATAAAACCTGTGAATGGTGCCCATATCCCACCCACGGGCCAAAGATCCCTTAGAGATGGTCTGTGTGGTGCTTCAAGGATTTGTTCATAACCATTGATATCAAGAATATTTGTACATGGCATAGGCCACTTGTTTTCCTACCTCATCTATGGTATATCTCTTGATACAAAATCTTATTTTCCATAATATATTAATGGTGCACACATTCCCAATAGAAAGACTTAGTCTTTGCCATTAGGCATGAGAAAGATTTTATTAGAGGATAAGCCCAAGATCCTTTCTTATTATGAAAAACATACTATTGGCATGAAATATCCCACACGGAGATGAAATATCCCATAAAAGTGTCTTGTGTGGTTGTACAAAGACTACATCACAAAGATCAATGAGAATATTGAAATTGGGCCTAAGTATCTTATGTTCTTTCCCTAACCATGGGTAAGATCCAAAGTGGCATACGATGTCCAAAACTTGTGAATAGTGATTGTATCCCACCTAAAGTCCATAAATTCCTTAAAGAGTATATGTGTGGTGGTTTGAGTCCATGTTCATGGTCATTAAAGATGAGAAGATTTTTTTAGGGCCTAAAGCCATTATTTCCTTCCCTTGGCCATGCTAGAGTTCCTAATAGCCATTATTATTATTTAAAGCATACCAATGTTTCCCATATTCCTAATTGGAGGCCTTGAACTTGGTCATTAAGAAAATAAGGTTCATTTAAATCCTAATTCCCTTTTCTCCTTCCCTTAAGCACATAAGGAACACAATACCCTAACATTAGAAAAGGTATTCTAACATTATTTTATTCCCTTTTCTCTTTTCATTGGATAAGGTATTCTAACATTATTTTGTTCCTCAATTTCTTCTCTTTAGTGAACAAACTATTCAAGGATTAGAATGACATGATACATTCAATTCATCGTCTAAAGGTGGAAAGGTATTTGAGATTTGGACCATTTTCCTTACTACTCTCTTAACATGAAAATCATTACCAAGACCATGGGGGAACTGAATTGGTTTATTCTCTCATGGAGAAACAAGTGTATCCATTGGTGCAATCCTTAAAAAAATCAGGATGTTATATCATGAATTTTAGGATAATTGCATTTTTGTCTCATCCTGTAGTAAAGGACATCTACAAGTGAATATGTATTTAATTTGTTTGGAGGAGCAGTTAGCTGGATGAGTATGAGGCAATCCTTCATTGCATTAGCTAGTTCAGAGGCAGAACATATTGCTATGACAAAGGATACTAATGAAACTATGATTATTAAGACTGTGCAATAGTATTGGTATCCAACATGGTAGTTTGGAAATACAATGTGATAGCCAAAGTGCCAATGCAATGGCCAATAAGTTGTGATAGCCAAAGTGCCATTGAAATGGCCAATAAGTTGTGATAGCCAAAGTGCCATTGCAATGGCCAATAAGTCAACTTACAATGGAAAGAGTAAGCATATTGATGTGAAGCACCACTTTTTTAGGAAAATGGACAAGCAAGGTGTGGTGAAGTTAACAAAGTGAATAATGCAGTTGATGCACTAACAAAGGCAGTCAATGGAGAGAATTTTTTCTTGTGTACAGAGGTGATTGACATTGACACTTACCAAAATGTACCAATGGTTCCAAATATACCCTACATAGAACTTGTGTGGTTGTTTAAGGAATGCATCATAGTTATCATCCCTGATAAGATTCAAATAGGGCCTAAGCACCTTATGTTCTTTGCTATACATTATGCCCAAAACTTGTGAAAGGTGACCATATCCCACCCAAATTCCATATATCCCTTAGAGAGGATATGTATGGTGGTTTCTGGCCTTGTTCATGGCCATTAATATCAAGAAGATTTATTTATGGCCTAGGGCCCTTTATTTCCTCTCTTGGCCATGGTATAGGTCTTGAAACCCATTCTTTTTATTCAAAACATACTAATGGTGCACATATTCCCAAATAGAGGCATTTTTCATATTGAAACTATATTCTCAAATATTGTTGAGTGGTCAAATGCAACTCTATTGCATTTTATGCAACGATATTGCATCTTGTGCAGCTATATGCAACAATATTGCAACTTATGCAATTATATGCAACTTATGCAACTATATTTCAACTTATGCAACTATATGCAGCTATATTGCAACTTATGCAACTATATGCAACTATATGCAACTTATGCAACTATATGCAACTATATTGCGACAATTTCGTATGCAACTATATGCAACTATGCAACATCCAACTTATGCAACTTAAGCAACTTTATGGAACTTATGCAAATTTACGAAACTTTATGCAACATGCAACAATGCAACTTTTGCAACTTTACGCAACTTTATGCAACTTTACACAACTTTACGCAACATGCAACTTTATGAAACAATTCAACTTATGCAACTTTATGCAACAATGCAACTTATGCAACTTTACGCAACTTTATGCAACATGCAACTTTATGCAACAATGCAACTTATGAAACTATGCAACTATATGCAACTTATGCAACTACACAACTATATGTGACTTATGCAACTATATGAAACTATATGCAACTTATGAATGTGTGACCTATATCCTCCTAATGCAACTTATGAATGCAACTATATCCTCCTAATGGCTCTAAGTTCCTTTTTAGAGGCCTTGAGAGCCAAGTATGATGCATAAAACCTGTGAATGGTGCCCATATGGTGTCCTAATAGCCACTATTATTATTTAAAGCATACCAATATTTCCCATATTTCTAATTGGAGCCCTTGATCCTGGTCATTAAGCACATAAGGTTCATTTAAATCCTAATTCCCTTTTCTCCTTCCCCTAGACATGGTACAAGCCTTGAGAACCATTCTTATTATTGGAAAGACCTTGTTAAACTTATATGCAACTATATGTCCATAACTATATGCAATTATATGTTGACATTTTAGTTGGAAACCCCTTTTCCAACTCTAAAATGTCCTACAATATACTTTCTTATGGGCCATCTTGAAGAGTTAATTTGATTTATTCAATTTTTCTAATGTCCCTTCAATTACCGAAATAGTTCAACTTCCCCTTTAGTAATTGATGCCATTTTCTAGAAGACTCGTCCCGATCATAAAATTCCACATATATATCCCTTCCTTGCTTACATATATCTAATTGAATTAATATTTTTGACAAGGCTCCCACCAATCCTTTAACCCACATGTTCATCAAATATAAGGTGCAAATATCCCTACTTACATATGTGTGTCAGTTGATCTAGTTTAATTGATATTCCAATCATCTTCATTATCAATATTCAATTTAGTCAATTATTTATTATCAAATAATCAACTTGGTTTAATCAACCTTCTCAATCAATCCTACCTCCAACCTTCTAGATTTCCTCTTGTCAATCCAATTTCGGGTTTAAAAAAAAACTCCCCTTTTGGGGAGATTTTGGTCCCCAAAACTCATCACTTTTGAATACAATGAGGAAATTTATCTTTCATCTCCTCTAATATACACCATTTTTCTTTTGTAGGAATGTGTTCCTTCAAAATAACTGTCAACAACTCGTGTTTACTATTTCTAGTGTCACAGAGCTTTCATTCCAAAATAGTGTCCCGTTCCAGCTTAGTTTGGAAATTTGACACTAAGTCTTCAAGTTTTGGAAACACTAGCAATTATTCATCCCCATCATTAAGCATTGAAGACCCAAAAGTTTCAAATTCTCTGCATAGATAACATAATAGATTCTCATATATGGTGAAAACCCTAGTGGAAAAAGAAATTCTCCCCACTTGTTGCATAATCTCAAAGGGACCATTCCTAATGGGGTTTAGATTTTTCCCTTGGCTTTATATCAATTTGGTTAGTATGATGTAACCACACCATATATCCCACCCGAAATTGAGGAGATACTATATGTCAATCACACATCTCCTCATACCTCCGTCGTGCTCCCTGCTACTACTCTTCCACTTGCCTGTGTATTTGTTGAATTCTTTTGATTGACCTCGTGGTTTTTTGTTGATCATAATATTTATCCAATGAATTCTCTCCAATAGTTTGAGAAAATGAAATATTAAAGGGAATATATAGAAAAAATCTTAAACATGTCTTAAATGGTGACTCACTATTGCAACCATGAATTGTCTGGTTATGACAATGATGTGCATAGGGTAATATTTCATCCCAAGCCTTAATTTGCCTTCTAGTAAACCCCTTCGTGAATGAAGTACGATCGTGTTGGACACTCCTAATTGTCCATCAATATATGGATGAAAGGTTTTATTTTGTTTCAACTTAGTGTCCATCATAACCCATAATGATATCCAAAATTAACTTAGAATTTTGCTATCTCTATAAAAAATAATGGATTAAAGCAATCCAAAATGCACCCATATCTTATGGAAAAACAATTTTGGTGCTTATTCTATTTTTGTGATCTTCTTACAAGAATTAAGTTGTGTCATCTTTTCGAATTTGTCAACTATTGCAAATAAGTAATCATGTCTTTTTCTACTCCTTAATAGTCCTACAAGGAAATCCATCGAAATTCTCTCCCATGGTTGATTGGGTATAGACAAAGGAATATATAAATATTGTTTCCTAATGGTAGGTTTGGATGTACAATAAAACACACTTTATTAGATAAATTCCACAACATCAATTGACTTGTTTGGCCAATACATGTACTGTTTAAGTTTAACAAGGTCTTTCCTATTCTAAAATCTCTAACATATAGTTGCATATAGTTACATATTAGAGAACTATATGAAACTATATGAAACTTATGCAACTATATTGCAACTTATGCAACTATATGAAACTTATGCAACTATATTGCAACTATATGAAACTAGGTGTGGCAATTTCAACTTTATGCAACTATATGACAAATAGGTGTGGAAATTTCAAGTTTATACAACTAAATGAAACTGTGTTGGTACCAAAAATGTATAATTATCTTCTTGTTTTAATGAGTGTAGGTACCACCAAATAGGTATATGTTGGATCTATATTCCTCGAGTGATGATCGAGATATAGTAAGAGAGGTTGAAAGTGAGACGTGTTATACTAGATCTACCGGTTCTAGATCAACTAGGTTGGAAAAGGTAAGGAAAAGATTTTGTACCCGCATGCAATTTTTTATCGCCAACAAAGGGTCATGTAATTATGATGTTGAGAGCATAGGTGACATTGAGTGGCCCTTGAGGTATAAACATCTAGTGCAATGATGGGCACCTAAGGAGCTACCTGAAGTGGACACAAATTTCTTCATCGGTGGGAGGATGTATCGCATTGCTCCTTTGTCCTTACATGGATTCGGGTTATTTTCCATGGATGGCATAAAGGTCGGCTATGGAACTATAACTGAATTGATGGAGTATGTCAGACCATTATACAAATACAATCACTGGTTGATGTTGGTCCAATATACGCAAAGTATGTGAAGATACGGAGTTGCCACAAATTATATACAACTACTAAATAACTATTAAAATAAAGGGGAAGCTATGTATATTGATGGAAGGCCAAAAGCTACTGGAAATATTGTGGGCTTTATAAATAGTACACGACTAGTGGCAACAACTAAGAAACCGAATTGCATATTTGAGGCATGCAAAGGAAATCATATATTTGTATGTGCAACAAAAACAATAGTTCCAGGTGAAGAGTTGTTGATCGATTACAACTTAAATCGAATAGATGGAGAGGGTGACCGTGGAAAGGAACCCAATTTGCCTCAGTAGGTAAATGTTAAATACACTAAAAACTTATGACTACAACAACTAAATTTCAGAAATTTCTTTATTTTGTTTTCTGTTATTACTGTAATATTTCATTTTCTTAATGTTACATGTGAATTTTGTAACTTTTATTGATTGATTTATTGTGTCAACATCTATCCAGGGTGACCGTGGTAGAAAATCACCCGCTACATCTCTCCAGGGTGACCGTGGAAAGTCACCCACTGTGCCTCAGTAGGTAAATGTTAAATACAGTAACAACTTATGACTACACCAACTAAATTTCTGAAATTTCATTATTTTTTTCTGATATCACTCCAATATTTCATTTTTTAAATATTACAGGTGAATTTCATAACTTTTGCTAATGGATTTATTATGTCAAGTTCTGTCTAGGGTGACCATTTCCGAGTTTCACCCGCTACATCTCTCCAAGCTGACCGTGGAAAGGCACCCGTAGTGCCTCACCAGGTAAATTTTAAATACATTAACAACTTATGACTATACAACAACTAAATTTATGAAATTTCATTATTTTTTTCTGATATTACTCCAATATTTCATTTTTTAAATGTTACAGGTGAATTTCATAACTTTTTTTGATTGATTTACTGTGTCAACTTCTGTTCAGGGTGACAATGTCCAAGTTTCACCCGCTACATCTCTCCAGAGTGACCGTGGAAAGGCACCCGCAATGCCTCACCAGGCAAATGTTAAATACAATAACAACTTATGACTACAATAACTAAATTTCTGAAATTTCATTATTTTTTTTTTTCTGATATTACTCCAATATTTCATTTCTTAAATGTTACATGTGAATTTCATAACTTTTGTTGATTGATTTATTGTGTCAACTTCTATCCAGGGTAACCATGTCCGAGTTTAACCCTCTACATATCTCCAGGGTGATCGTGGAAATGCACCCGCAGTGCCTCACCAGGTAAATGTTAAATACAGTAACAACTTATGACTACAACAACTAAATTTCTAAAATTTTGTTATTGTTTTTCTGATATTACTGCAATATTTCATTTTTTTAATGTTAGAGGTGAATTTCATAACATTTGTTGGTTGATTTATTGTGTCAACATCTATCCAGGCTCCCATAGAGGATATTGATGAGGACGAAATATATTATTCGACAAACCCAATGACAACTGTAACGAAGGCCTTGAAGAAGGATAACATGGAATATCTAGGTTTGATTAGCAAAAAACCCCTGACACAGGAGGACATGGAAAGAATTTTAGAGATACAAACTATAATAACTAATTTTGGGGTAAGTGGCATCTTTACATATTTTTATTAGCTATGACAATTTCATATTCGTGTTTTAGTTTAATATTTTGTATATGATCTGATATAGAAATTTTTTCTTTTTGTAGGAGTTTTTAAACCCCATGAGTGGGGAACCTGTCGATCCTGCAACTGCTATAGGTAGTATTGAGAGTCCAATGAAAAAAAAAGGTCAACATTGCAAAGTGCAAGTGAGGATCTTTTAGCCTCCTGAGGTTCCCCTAGAACCCATTGATGAGCGGGGCAATTTTGACCGGCATGAAATGTCGAAGCATGATGAGACGGAGCCTGGGACTCCACATGATGACTCTGAAGAGGAACATAGTGTAGGTGCACAGGATACTATTCTGGATGGAGCAGAACGAATTAAAAGCACTGGATCACTAGATGTGACGTTTCTGGTGGATGAAGCATGTGTTCTGATAAAGATTCAGAAGATTGCAGGTAATTGTCCTATTAATCGATTCATTTTTTTCATGAAATTGAAATGGACGTTTGTTGAGATTATTAATTGATTAATGGATAACATGTTATTGCAGGAAACAATGTTTTCTATAGAAGCTTACATGACAAAGCATTGGATTTGTTTGGCCCCACCATTCGCACATGGTGGAATGGCCAAGCTAGAAAAAAAGAAAGATGATTTAATAAATCACATGGTAAACTTGTTTGGCAACACTTTCAACAAGAAAGTGGTTACAAAGTTGGACGACAAGAATTTAAAATACACCAGGGCCCAGTATAGGGATAAATTTCAAATAGACCTCAAGCACGAGTGCCCTCCCATGGTTACCAAGAAAGAGTGGAAGGCGCTAATAGAGGATGCAAAGGAGAACTTGTTTAAAAAACAAGGATGACAACAATGAGCTGGTCAAGCAAGGTACAACACATGTCATATTATCAGTGAAATATGAGCATTTATATTTTTCTTTCCTATTTTAAGTAACAATTCCGATATCTATTTTTTTTCAAAAATTCCATGTGTAGGCTACCAGACACATCCAAAGCAATAAAGGCCAGAGTGGAAAAACACGACCAGCATAAACTAGGCCAAGGTGGCTATGGAAAACTCAAATCCTGAATATTAAGATTTAAATGATTAACTATATTTAATATTTATTTAACAGTAGCGAACAAATATATGTTTTTGTTATTGGTATTTTTAATGGTGTTACGCATTGTAGTTAAATATGTTTGACATTTCTGCCATTGAGGAGGACCTGAAGCTTCGTTACAAGCATGGTTTTAAAAGTGTGATTGAATATAGAAAAATCTTGGGCCAGACTCCTATCTCCCCAGCCACGCAGGTAAATCAAATGAATAAGGAAACCGCAGTAGCATGCTTGTAAAGTCTATTCATATTTTATTATATCACCCTTAACTAAGTATTTATGTTTATTTTCAAGCAACAGTGCTACCATAGTAGTGAATAAAGAGGTATTCAACAAACACCATGTCATACAAGGGTTCACATGTCCAGTGATAGTGTGGAGGAAAGTACCCATTCCGGTATGTATGCTTCAAAATTAGAAATATTTACTCTGATTGTAGATATTTATTTCCTGACTTATACTTATATATTATCTTCTCAAAATTGAAGAGCATGTAGCTCAGGAGGGTGAAATACGAGAGCAACCAAATGGATAGAAAATTAACGCACCAACTATCCCATCTACAGAGACAGGTAAAGAGAAATAGTGTAATGTTAATCAAAATAATGAATTAGTTATTTCAATTATATTTCAACATATCGATATGATCATTTTTGTTGTTCCAGTTCACGACCCTAAACAGATGCTAGCTAACCATTTTCAGTGACATACTAGAAGTATGGTACATGAGCACACACAAACAATAGAAGTACAGGGCACACAAAATACAATGTCCTTGGATGATGATGATATCCCAATTGTCAGTTTTATGAATGTAAAAAAAAAAAAATCAAAGAAAAAATAGATGTATAAATTCATGACCTATTTTTGGATCTTTTTCGATGTTTATATGTTCATATGTTTTGATGACTATCCTAGTTATGCATTAATGTCTATATGTTTTCTCTATAAAAAAAATCATTTGTTGGGTATGGGGAATTGAGAGCGATGTGAGGGGGGGAGGGGCCATATGAGCTTCCACCTTCATGTGGTTGGCCCTGTTCAGTAGAGAATAACCTATTCTCGAAACAAAGAGAAGCTCATTAAGGTATGTGGCAAATTAATTTTTTTGTAGAGGATTTTACATAACTAAATGCATGCTTATTTTCTTATTAATTATTTACTCATAAAAAATTTGTCTTTTATGATTCATGCAGGTCTAGGTGATGGAAATGCATCCCGTGGACAACTCTTATCAACTTGTATGGGCTAATGGATCTGGTGAAAGAATAATGAAAAGGTAAGGGTTTTGACATGTTTTTAAAAGTAGGCTTTATACTAGTAAAAGTTCACAATCCTCATGAATATGTAGATATTGATATATATGCCAATTTCCTTGTGGTGTTTTGGTTTACTTGTAGATATTTTAAATATAATTTTGGTTTACTTGTAGTTTTTTATAAAGAAGTATAACTATTTTAGAGAACCCCCATATACAAAGTATTTATCCATATCCTCATTGTTGAAAATAAATTAGAAAAGATCCCTCACTTCATTCATTTCCATAATCCTAACCTTATTGTTATCCCTAGTCCAAATCCTAGTTCCTATTAAACAATGCATGAAGCTAATCCCAATAATCTAGACCCCTCCTCTCATCCCACATGTTAGTAAAAGTATTATAAGGCTCCAAAGAACACTACTACAAAATTCTTATTCTTATAATAATAATTCACATCTTAATGCTTGTACATAGATGATAAATACCTTGATGATCCTAGGGTACACCAATATTTGAACACTTCTCCCCAACAAAAAATAGTCCCTATTACAAACTCTATTGAAGAATATCCCTTGACAATAATCCTTGACAATTTATAACCAAAATAATCGCATTTTCCATCACTCATCACCCCTGCCCTTATCATTGGGGCTTTGTACAATAGGATGAAACTCATCTTCTCATTAATAAACATTGTGGAGTCACCCTTGTCATAGGGATTTTTCAAGAGATTGCTGAATGTGTTAGAAAAATAGGACCGCAAAGCAATAAAATAAAACAAATGCAGAAACAAAAAATAGAAGACACACAATACTAGAGAGACACAAATTTACGTGGTTCACCGAGTGTGGGCTACGTCCACCAGAGAAATTTCCAGGTCCGTCCTTTATTATTATCCAGGAAATGAAGGGATACAACCTATAGCAAAACCCGTTGTAAATTACTCTTCTTTCTCTCACAGTCTCCTCTCTCAGAATACAATATTCACCATCATCCATAGCCGCAATACATTTCCCTCATAAAAGAGGGTTTCCTTCTAGGGAAAAAAACCCTAACATAATCTCTACCGTTAGATCTGCAACCTTATAATGAACGGTCCAGATTTACAATGAAATTACAATATACTTTTACAAGGCAATTTTTTCTTCGGGGGCTTCACCCGCGAACCCCCGCTGGGGTCCCGCTTTCCCCCAGACCCCCCAGCTGGGGGGATAGCACCCCCGGACCCTACAGAGAGGGTACCCCCCCTCTGCACTCCCCCGTGTGGAAGATTGTACATACTTCTAGGGTGTAAATACTTCACGAGGTATAAACATGGTTGAAAGCAAGGACCTCTGAATTAGGAAGATAATCAGGCTCCACAACCAACAATCTCCCACTTGGAGACTGATCTCAACAACTCCACCGCTACTGTATATGCTGGACTCTGAACCTTCTTGGACCTGGAAAATTTCTCATTTTCATATTCATTCTTGAAGACCAACTGAAACTGAGAAGGAACTCAGTTTCTCCCTGGTTACTACCTTTGTTAACATGTCTGCAGGATTCTGGCTAGTGTGTATCTTTTCCATCTTCAATTGTCCATCTTCCAAGGTGGATCGTATGAAGTGGTACCTAAACTGTATATGCTTATTCTTTGAATGGAAGGCTGAGTTCTTTGCAAGGTGAATGGCACTCTGACTGTCACAGTACAACCAATCTTTCTACTGCTTCTTTCCCAATTCCTCCATAAACCTTTGTAACCAAATCATTTCTTTACTAGCCTTTGTAGTAGCAACATACTCTACCTCTGTTGTTGAAAGTGCAACAACCTTTTGCAGTTTCGAAATCCAACTTACTGTTGTTCCACCTATAGTAAAAACATACCCTGTGGTGCTCCTCCTACTCTCTTTATCACCTGCCATGTTTGAATCAACATATCCCTGTAGAAAAGTGTCTGAACCTCCAAAACATAATGCATGTGTAGTAGTACCTCTCAAATACATGAGAATCCACTTTACTGCCTCCCAATGTTCTTTACTTGGATTGTTCATATACCTGCTCACAACTCCCACTGCATGTGCAATATTTGGTCTTGCGCAAACCATTGCATACATCAAGATGCCAACTACTGATGAATAAGGGACCCTGGACATGTATTCCATCTCCTCCTATGTCTTGGGACACATTTCCTTAGTTAATTTGAAATGGCTGGCCAAAGGTGTACTAACTGGTTTTGCATTCTGCATTCTAAACCTCTCTAACACCTTCTCTGTGTACTCACCCTGAGACAATGTCAGTTTGCGATTTTTCCTGTCTCTTGTTATTCTCATGCCAAGGATTTTCTTTGCAGCACCCAAATCCTTCATTGCAAATGAATTGGCTAATTTCTTCTTGAGCACATTTATATACTACATATTAGTCCCTGCAACAAGCATGTCATCTACACACAATAGCAAGATAATAAAGCTTCCATTTTCTAGCTTTTTAAAATAAACACAGTGATCATAATTACCTCTACTATAACCTTGTTCTATCATAAACCTGTCAAACTTCAAATACCACTGCCTTGGAGCTTGCTTTAGGACATACAAGCTCTTCTTCAACCTGCATACCAAATTCTCCTTCCCTTTTACCTCATACCCCTATGGCTGCTGCATATAAATCTCTTCCTCCAAATCCCCATGGAGAAAACCTGTTTTTACATATAATTGTTCAAGATGAAAATCTTCTACTGCCACAAGACTTAAAATAGTCCTAATTGAAGTCATTTTAACAACAGGAGAAAATATTTCATCAAAATCTATACCTTTCTTTTGTGCAAACCCCTTTACAACAAGTCTAGCCTTGTACTACCTTTCTCCTCCATCTTCTTCCTTCAACTTGTAAACCCATTTATTATGCAATTCTCTTTTTCCCGCAGGCAACTCAACCAAGTCCAAAGTCTGGTTATTTTCCAAGGAATCCATTTCCTCTTTCATGCCTTGCTCCCACTTCTTTTTGGTGTCTACCTGCATTGCCTCTTCATAACATTCTGGTTCAACAGAATCAGTCAACAATAAATAATATAATGAAGGGGAGTATCGTTCAAGGGGTATACTTAACCTAATAGATCTTCTAACAACACTTGCAGGTTTTTGAGGTACCTGTTGCTCCTGTTGTTGTACATTTTGATTTTCTAGTTCCTTTGGAATTTCGTTTTCAGTGATCTCATCAAGCATTGTGTATTCTTGTTTTTCTATTTCCTGTTTCTTTCCCTTCAACTGATCTTTGTACATGACCTTCTCATTGAATATGACATCTCTACTCCTAATGATTTTGTTATTTTCATAATTCCATAAGCAATAGCCAAAATCATTAACACCATATCCAATAAAGGTATACTTCTTGGATTTTGCCTCAAGATTTGTTCTATTTTCTTTATCAATATGGACAAATGCTTCACAACCGAAAGTTTTCAAAAAACAATAGTTTACCTTTTTTCCTGTCCATTTCTCCTCTGGAATTATACCATCCAAAGATCTTGAAGGTCCTATGTTTATTAAGTAAACAACAGTATCTATAACATCTGCCCAGAATTGTAAGGGAAAACCGGCATGCAATTTCATACTCCTTGCATGCTCCATGATTGTCCTATTCATCCTTTCTGACACACCATTTTCTTGCGGTGTTCGTGGAACTGTCTTCTCTCTACGAATCCCATGGTATGAACAGTAATCATCAAACTCCTTGCTACAGTATTCACCTCCATTATCTGATCTGAGACACTTCAAACTTTTTCTTGTCTCATTCTCAACTAAAGCTTTCTGTTTCTTAAAAGTATCAAAAACATCAGATTTTTGTCGAATGCAATAAACCCAAGTTTTTCTAGTTGCATCATCAATAAAAGTAACATAATAATGAGAGCCACCAAGAGATGATACCTTATCTAGTCCCCATATATCTGTATGCACAATCTCTAACCTTTCATTCTTCTTTTCTTTTCCAACTCTTAGAAATCTGACTTTCTTTTGTTTTCCATAAACACAATTCTCACAGAAGTCTAAATCAATTTGTTTAAGATCTCGCAACAAATTTATTTTCTGAAGGATTTGCATACCCTTCTCACTCATGTGTCCCAGCCTATGATGCCATAGTGCTATATCCACTCATGTAGAAGCTAAAGATATAGAAGAGTCTGTATTACCAGTACATAGATACAATGTACCTACCTTCTCTCCTTTCTCTATCACCAATGATCCTTTGATGACCTTCCACGTATTATCTGTAAATATGGATATACAACCTTCACTTGCTAATTGACCTGTTGAAATTAGATTTTTGCTTTAATCTGGAACATGTTTTACCTCTTTCAATAACCATTGGTTTCCATTTCATTGCTTTATTTTTACCTTTCCCATTCCAACAATTTTTCATTGTTTATCATCACCCAAATGAACCTATCCAAAATCACCTTGAACATAATCTAGAAAATGTTTCCTATGGGGTGTGGCATGAAATGAAGCTTCTGAATCTACTACCCAAGACTCAAAAATATTATCTACAG
>ML782113.1:344927-356438 GCA_009831015.1 Picea engelmannii | reverse complement strand
GAAAGGTTATACTTGCCTTTTCTAATGTGCATTGAAGAGACACTTCATTCCTAAATAATTTTCTAACCCCATGAATTACCTTGGTTCAATTAAATTATCTAGGATCAACCAATTTACAATGAATTTTATATTTCTTAGGTCAATACACAATTCACATCCTCTAACTACAAAATCCATACACAACAATAATTATTTTCCAAGATCATATTTCTTCATGTTGGCTTACAATTAATTGTGTTGAAGGGTTAAAAATATCATCTCCAAATGTTTCAAATGATCTTCCCAAATCTTGCTAAAAGTCAAAATATCATCCAAGGAGGCTACAATAAACAAGTTGTCATCATCATCCATCATTAAGATATGGTCTTGATATATCATCCATCATTAATCTTAGAAGTGTTGTCATAGTATTGTATAATATAAATTGCATAATGACTCACTCATGCAATCCATGTGTTTTTTTTAAAGTAATATTCCAAATTATTCTTTGTGTATATTGTCATATTGGTATCCTTACTTCTAATCCAACTTCATGATAACACATGCTTCCAATATTTGGTTGATTAGTTCCTTGATTATTTGTAGGGGATATATATATTACAATATATTACAATATTACAATATTACAGTGTAATAGTAATTCCATATTACAATGTAATATGGCATTACCATATTACATTGTAATATGGCATGCAATATGGTATACCATATTACAATGTAATATGGTAATACCATACCTCATGTATTTTTTTTTTTTAAACTTAAATCCATCATCACAATATCGACGATAGTTTGTCAGAAACACATTTTTTATTTTACCACACCCGTCGCAATAGCGACGAAAGTTCGTCGCAATTTTCCACGAATTTGCATCGTAATTTTGGTCTTGAGATATATTTTCGTCGATATTGCCACAGATTTTCATTGGAAGTGGCGACGGTTTTGTGTTGCACATTCAACATCTGCATCGTAATTTATTGGCTTGGCATAAAGTTTCTTCGCAATTACGACTATTTTTTGTCGTAATTGCCACACTTCTTCGTTATTATTGTGGTGATTCATAGGGTTAAATGATCTTGAAGGTGGTGACACGTGGAGTGTGTATTTAATCAATGCTTCCACACACACCTGGATCATGGATATAGCGATGAAATTATTTTGAATAAAAAAAATCTCATCTTTTGTGGAAATTGCGATGGATAAGTGTGGCAATATCAATGAAAAACTGTCGCAAATTTGGTCATATGTACTAGTGACCCACTGTTGTTGAAGGACCAGGCCAATGGGATGGATGTTGTTGTTGCTGACAAGGTGGAGGCACTGAAGAAGAAGGATGGGCCCTCCAGGGCCAGGCTCAAGTCAATATGGCTCTTAGTACTCCATGTCTAGGACCTGTGGCCCTCGAGACATAATCTACTTAGTTATCCCTAGGCTAGGGGATAACAAGGATGGAAAGGAATGGCATGGAAAGGAATGGCATGACAAGTCATGAAATGGAAACATAAGGCATGGAATGGAAAGGAAAGGCAATGCAATGCATGGCATGGAAAGGCAAGGAAAGGCATGGCATTGCATGGCATTGCATGGAATGGAAATGCATGACATGGCATCACAGGGAAAGACATGGAACGACGTGGAAAGGTGTGAAAATGGAATACAAGGCATGGCATAACATGTAAAGGAAACAAATGGCATGGAAAGTAATGACAAGGAAAGGAATGGCATGACAAGGAAATGCAAGGAATGACATGACAAGGCATGGCATGGCATGGAAAGGAAAGGAAAGGAGAGGAATGGAAATGGTATGGCATAGAAATAAAATGGAATGGCATGGATTTCCATGGCTTGGAAAGGCATGGAAATGGAAATGGCATGCCATGGAATGGATTGGAAAGGCATGAAAATGGAATCACAATGGCATGGCATGGAAAGAAATGGCAATGGTATGGCATCAAAAGGTTTGTGAGATTGGGGTTGGGAGGGTCCTTTGTCTCATTGTGTCATCTAACAAAACAATTGGGTAGGAATGTGAAATAAAATCTCATATATGGTGAAGGGAAAATAATAATGGTTTCATGTCTCCCTGGAAGAATTTTGGTAGCATAGCATTACTTTCTATGGTGTGTCATGAAATATAACCTCAAAACCTTTATTTGTAGGTGGAAAATGATACCCATTCTAAGATCTAGTTTCCATGTGAACTCTTTCATTCTATTGATCAAAATCAATAAGTTTAGTGGACATCATGGAAGACTCAATAAATGTTATTAATAATTGATGGGTTTAACAAAATTTACATATACCCACTATAGGATCTAAACAAGCATGAGTGCATTAATGAGTCATTGAATAGTCATTTTGGTATTTATGAAGGGTTACACATAAATTAAATTATTTTATATGTGTCATGCATATAAAGAGGGGAATAATGCGTGTGCCCTAGAAAATGGTCAAATTATGGATTGAATCAACTAAGAAACTAACAATTAGGATTCTTAAAGGAATGTCAAGGGAAGACTAGGGTCAAGGTTTTTTCCTAAGGAGACTAGGAATACTAGGACTTATACCTATTGGAGAAAATAAATACTTTTAACATGTAGCTATGTTAAGAGAATAAGTTAATGTTTTGTGGAATTTGAAACCCCTACTGCTACTTAATGTTCTTTTTATCGAGAAGATAAAGGGATTTGATATTGTACAAGTGTGGGATACAAATGTAGGTTACAAAAAGGACTTACCATTGTGTATTCTATCTTGTTGATGATCTATAATGGAGTGATGTATTGGATAATGTTATATTATGGTTTCCATCGCTAGGGTTTGAAGAGCCTGACTTCTAACAACTCCTGATAAGATATTGGTAGGTGCATGTACTTTATATTCTAAATATATTTGAAGTGTTTGGGTTGTCCAAATGTTGTGTACTTTCATAATTGAATTTTATATTATTTCATCTTCGTAATTGAGTAATTATAGTACTAGATATGGAGGTTAATTTGACATAACATTGAACTGAGATTGTTAAGTGATTTACAATTATGTAGAAGATAAATGAGAAAATTTATTTATATATTAAATTATTGTAATATGTCATTTTTTCGGTCACAAAATTTTCAAGTGACCACTATTTGAGAGTGGATTGTCATTGGATTTTAATGGAGATAATTCAATAGGTAGTCCATATTGTTGGTTGTGATTTAGAATATGGATATCCACAACATTCATGCAAACAATTTAGAAGGAATGATCTGTCGATGATGTAGAGATACATTGTTTATTAGCAAGCAATGCTACATGAGAACCATTAATTGCTTATCGATTTAGAACTTAGCAACATTTTCCACCATGATATATTCCTTAATTCATAATGCAAGTATTTATAATCACTTTAGAACAAAATCAAGGGATTAATACACACAAAATTCATACACTGTCGAATTCAAACACTTTGAAATTCATTTATTCATCAACATAAAATTCAGAAACAATGAGATTCATAAAAAACGTGCCATGAAATATATATATACTCAACATCATCTAAATTTTACATTTTTTACAAAATGACAACTCGTGCCCAATATACAAAGTGACAACAAGTTCCCTAACATCAAAAACATCCATGTGGTGGCCTAGATACAAAATGGAAGTAGTTGGTCAATCGTTGACCACTTCCACCCTCGCCACCCTCATGAGAATCCTAGAAATATATCTTTCTTCTCTTGCTCGAGGAAGAACCTTGAGAGGTTCTAGGCCTAGGCTTGCTTCGATTCTCAAGAGACTACACAAAGAATAAAAAGTGTTATAATTTTTTTCTCTTCAATGAATTAATAGACATGCAAAATGAAACTTTGTAATTTAACCTAAGAAAACTCACTGAAAATGTTGTTTTCATTCATGAGGGTGTTACCCTCCTCCAAAACTCTAATCTCTCTGTGATTCCACCCTACATCAGTTGCAATGATCAAGTCAAGAAAATTAAACAAATATGTGTAAAATCAAATTCATGAAACATAAAAAATTATCATCAATGCATTATCTCACCATGAATATCTGAGGCCTCGATGGAGATTCACTAATAGATGGAGCACTAGGTTGTACAAACTTCTCCGAGACAACCTCTATTTTGGCAGTCTTGGTCGATGGGGTCAATGGAAATGGTGGCAGTGGTGGGTGGCATACAGGTGGTGTGAATAGATGCCCTACATGTGAATCCACTAAGGATTCATGAAATAAGATTGATGTTGAGGGTGGGATGTGATAGACCCTCACTAGATGTACAAGTGATTACAACTCCCTAGGCCTAAAGAAAGGTTACCTTGCAACACCCAAGTGCCTAGGGAGTACAATAGTACTATAGCTAGAAAATATATTAGCAGCCTGCATACATATTAATAAAATTGAACTATTAGTACCAAACAGTAAAATTTAGAAACATAAAAAAAAAAAAAATTGAGAATTATATGATATTTAACTCTACAATGATAACCATGACGCATGTAACTTGTCCATCCCATATGAACATTCCTCGACATTGCTTAGTCCCAAATTCTATAGAAACATGAGAACATTAAAAATTTGAGGATGCCATAAAACAAAGAAATGACTATGGTGAATTTATCAAATGTGATACATACCTGTGTGTGGGGTGCATCCAATGAACATGTTCCCTCTATTATTGCATCAGTGGTGGGGCTAGGAACTAATGCATCCATCAATGTATAGGGTCTACTGCTCAAACTTAACAAATTCAAAACAGCATACATTAAAATATTGATATAAACACACAAAATAAAAAATAAGTATATAACGATGAAGAAAATAGAGAAGGTTAAGATAATAACCTCCTCCATGAATCCATGTTGTCCATTGGGATCTATAGACCCATAGCATGTCTTCCCAAATCTCGAGCATATGTGAGGTTCACATGGATGACTTCTTTGTCCATGTGCCCTCTCCTCATTGTACTCTTCTATGCATGTTGAGGCTCCAACCCCTCTATCAATGTCACTGGCAGACACCTCCTGCCGAGATAATGAAACAAATCTATTGTGTTTGACTAGGATAAAATTCAATGATGAAATGTCTAGTTGTACCTATTTCAAGCTCTTTGCAATAGTAGGATGTTGGGTAGGGGGGTTAGTTCTTTGCCTGGGGGGATGAGGACCTAACATGGGGTCGCAAATGGAATTCTCTCAGACCTATGAGAACCCTCAACCCACCCCTGAAATTCACCAATGTCAAAGTAGTTTACATGCTTACCCAAAATAAACTTAGCCCATAATTTTCTCATAAAATATAAGGGATTCTCCTTGTTATTTCAGGGAGATTTATCAAAAACCATATACCACATATCTATCTATTTTTGACTAATTTGGGGATGGATGCACCAGTCAATGGAGATGTGTTTCTTGGTCAATGGTAGTTCTTGTCCATTTCTAGGATCCCTAAAAATAGACAATATTTTTTGTTTTGAAATTACTGGTTCTTTGACTTGGTTTCTGTCCAAACCAATGTTATAGTTCTCATACATTATTTCCCTATAATAAAAAATAGAGGTCAATTTCCCTTGGTCACTTGCAATGGAATTCATAATGATATCCAAATAAGTGGCCAAGGAGACTCTTCTAGGCTCTCTAGTGTCCCTTAATTATTGCTCAAGGGTTTTTAATATAACCAACCCCTCATCAATTTGAGTGTTTACATTGGGTGGTTATGGTGGGTTGGAGTTTTTATCTTATTGGTTTTCTTCTGATCAGTTTACATTGTTTTGGGGTTCCATTATACTATATATGTTGCAATTTAAAATCCATGGTATGTAAATTAGGTTGGTTTTTTAATTAAAATACAAAATTACATATTTTTTTAATTTAGATTCTTGGCAGAAAAAGAATAAATTGGAAATGAATAAATTGGGTTAAAAATAAGATAAATCAAACATACTTGGACAGGGTGGAAAGATTCTCCCTTCGTTTCTCCTCTCTAGATCCTCTCTCTTTTCTCAATGAGAGTCAAAATGCGAGCGCAATTTGTGCACAATGAGCACAAATCGCACTCGTGCCCCTTTAAAAAAGTTTAATAGAATGAACATGCATGCGTTCCAAGGAACATGCACACATTCTTAGGAACAATACAAATGTGTTCCTACCACTAAAATTACATGGAAAGCATCATGGATGTTCGACCACTTCTAAACCTATAGGTTTAGGAACATGCATTCATGCGAGTGTGGGTTCTTGTTGACCCGCTTGCCACTTTTTTGGTCATGAAATTCTTTCACTCACCCGAAAGTTAGATAGATTTTATTTTTTTCTAGCTCACTGTGTTGGAATTTAGAGCATGACACAATAATTAAATGCAAGAAATATGACAATATAGACAAAATAATAGTTTAATAACACATCAGATTTACGTGGTAGAACCCAAATGGCATGCGGAGGAAACATCCATGGGACAATGTATCAATATCTCTATTATTCAATATAACCCTAGAATCGGGCCTACCCACCAGTCCTATTACATTTCTCGGGCTTCATAGATTTATATCTATCTTGGAACTATTTACGTAGTTACAAGAACTACAATCCATTATATAAACTTCCACCGGTCCGTAAACCAAGACTAATAAATATTTGCATAGGTAAATTTTAGTATTTACAATTTATTTTAATTTGTTGTCACAATTTAACAATCTCCACCTTGAAAGCAATTTACCTGATACTTATCCCAATCCCATTCATCACCTCTTTTGCAAGGCAAGAGAATCCAAACACCATCACAACTTTCAAAATTCTCTAACAATACTTTTTACGTGAACTTGTCTTCATGATTTTATCTAGTATGAAACATTCCTCCTCCATCAGTAACCTATTCTGAAAAATTATGCATTTCCTTATTTTTATACATTGGAATGTTATTCAAATGCAAAATGCTTCGATCACCACATAAAACCCTATTATGTACTTGTCCAAACTTACCCAATAAATCCTTTCATTCTTGCAAGACATAGCATGAGGTAGGTCTTCTCTTGTATAAATCTCATGAATCATAACCATAGACTAAATAAATGCAACCACTATAGGTGATACTTGTTCTTATGTGCTTCTAAGATACCGAGGCACCCATTTCCATGCTCTTCTCCTAGTTTTTACATGTGTCCACTAGCAACACCAAGTGCATGTGAAATACTTGAACATTCCCATCACAAACATCAACACCCATTTCCATGCTATTCACCTAGATTTTCCATGTGTTTATTGACAACACCAATTGAATGTGAAATACTGACCATTTCATCACATACATCAAACTTCCTACTAGTATACGATACATGAGACATATAACCCTTTTATTCTTCATTAATAGGACATAAAACTTAAGAAACATAACAATGGAAAGCCAAAGGAATATTTACCAGTTTGACATTATTTATACCAAATTTCTTGAGTATCTTCACCAGATACTTAGGTTGTAATATACGAGATATAAAATGTATGCAGAACAGAAATAAAATGCTAGTAATGGAAAAATAACAACAATATAACTAGAACATTCACTACAATAACAATTAAATGATATAAGAATAACAACAGAAATAGCACTTCGAATCTAAAAGCAATGTTCACGGGCCTCTTCGAGGGGGAAACCTCCAGTTGACAAGAGATCTATTACAATAATATCCAAGATAGGGTTCTCATACCCTCAACTCCTCTTTATACTAAAAAGAAGCATCTAGAGGAAGATCCTTCTAGAAGCGGAAGCTTCTATTAGGTCTTCTTACATCCGCCTTATTCTATTTTATTGAAAGGCATTATTAATATTGACTTTTATTACATCCGAATATATTGTTCTACCTATGTGTGGGTTAGGACCCTAACATGTCCACCCCCTTAAAAACAACCTTGTCCTCAAGGCTTGAGATGAGGAAATTGTTGCAGAATGGTAGCTGGTTCCCAAGTGGCGTCTGCTAGAGTTGTATTTTTCCACTAGACTAACACTTCCTTGATGGTTCTCTGATGTAGGTGATGCTCACGTTGGTCCAAAAATGCTTCTGGTTGTAGGCAAATGGATCCTTCTTCAGCTAACTCTGGAAGGTTGGTTTGAATTTGGCACTTAGCTCCAATCACCTTCTTTAAGCATGAAACATGAAAAACAGGATGTAGCTTTGAATGGTTGGGAAAAGATAACTGATAGGCGACTTGTCCCACATGCTTGAGCATGGTATAAGGAGCATAAAATTTGGGTGCTAGCTTCTGACACTGCTCAACCTTGAGGGAAGTTTGCTTGTAAGGTTGCAGTCAAAGAAACACTTGATCCCCTTCTACAAATTGACGTTCAGAGAGACCTTGATCTTCTTGTTGCTTCATTCGATTATGTGCCATGACCAAATTCTCTTTGAGGGTACGGAGAATGGCCTCTCGAGTTGTAAGTGTTAGGTCAACTGCCTGGACCTTCGATGCACACAGTAAGTATGAGAGAACTAAAGGTGGCTTCTTCCATATACTGCTTCAAAAGGAGTCTTGCGTGTAGCTATATGGTATGAAGTGTTGTACCACCATTCAAATAGGGGTAACCATTGAGCCCATTAATTTTTCTTTTTCGAGAAAAAACACCTCAAATATGTTTCCAAACACTTGTTGACAACTTCCGTTTGGACATCAGTCTAGGGATGATAAGTTGTGCGAAGATGCAATTCTGTGCCTTGTATCTTGAACATTTCTTGCCAAAAATTGCTTGTGAAAGTTGGGTCGCGATCAGAAAGAATAGAGTGCCGCATGGCATGAAGCTTGTGTTGGCAAATGTTTAACAGGTAGCGCATGCTTGTCATTGATGGCAAGTACAGTAATGAAGATGGCATGAGTACAGGAAGAATGTACAGAGGATTGTTAGCATATTTACAGGCAATGTATACTTGTCATTGATGGAAAGTACAGTAGTGGTGATGGATTGAGTACAACAACAATGATCAATGGAGCAGTGATAATAGGGGAAGAGCATCAACTGTGTTCATTGGATCTCTTTCTGAATTCCCAATGGCCGTCAGATCTGAATAAATACAAGAAGAGCGCGCTGAAGAGGAGGATAGATCTCAGGTGTCATATCTGAGTGCAGGGTCTGACCACTGTTGGATCGAGGAAAACCTGCATGATATTTAAAAGTGCAAGGAGTAGAGGGATCACAAATCCCGAAAGCAGGAGGACTGCCAATCTCAAGGGGTTATGTGGACCGTTGATCTGACTCCCCGTAGGAGTTTCGAGGATCGCGTGTTGGAGATTTCAAAGAAACAATGCAACAGGAATCCCGATTTCTTGATATGCAAAATCTCAGTGTAATCTGAGCCGTCAAATCAAGCTCACATATGAACCGTCGATCCGACTCCCTGTCGGATTTTCAAGGATTGTGTGTTGGAAATGTCAAAAAAACAATGCAACAGGAATCCCAATTTCTCGATATGCAAAATCCCAGCGTAATTTAAGACATCAAATCAAGATCACATCTAAACCATTGATCCGACTCCCTGTTGGGGTTTCGAGGATCGAGTTTTGGAGATGTCAAAGAATATTGACATCAAGAATACCGAAATGACAATGTGTGAAATCTCAACTGAATCTGAACCGTCAGATCAAGATGTGATCTAGACCGTCGAACCGACTCACGTCAGCTATGAACACGTGGAACAACTAGGTAATGACAAGTGTCAGACTGATTCAACATTTCAGGCACATGTAAGTCACGAATCAGAGTGACACGTGACAGTATTCAACATCTGTCAATCCACGTGTGACGTCAGTAGATGGACACCATGTCGGAGTTTTGGGGATCGAGAGTTGGAGATGTCAAAGTTTTTTAACATCAAGAATCCCGATTTCGCGATATGTGAAATCACGATTTAGTTGCAGCCGTTGAATAGAGACGTGATCTCGACCGTTGATCCATCTTCTTTACGGAGTGTCAAGGATCGGGAATTTGAAGTGACAAAAACACCGAACGTCCAGAGTGTCGAAATTGCGATGAGTGAAATCCCGACATAATCTGAACCGTCTGATCTAAATATGATCTGGATCGTTGATCCGACAACTTTATGGAATTTTGTGGATCGGAATTTGTAAGTGACAAGAACATTGAACACAAGGAATGCTGAAATCCGATTTAAAGGCAAGATTAATAAAGTTCATCCAACGGTGCGGATAAACTTGAATGAGATCTAAGGGCTACTGTTGCATGAAATAGTGAAACTGCTAGAAACCATTGATGGTTCCTACCAGAAGATGTGAAGACACTTTGGAATGACTGACAGAGGAGGTGAAGAGTCTCTGAGAGGAATGAAGATGTTCATGGAGGTGATTGAGAACTGATGAGCATTGAGGCCTGTAAATGAAATAGAGAAGGTGAGTTCGATTGTCACAAAGAAGACGAAGAGTCTCAAACTGCCAGAGAGGTTGAGGAATCTCAATATAACATACAGTGATGCTGGACATGTGGGGTAAACCACCAGAGAAGCTAAAGAGTCACGATGATGATCAGACAGAGCACTCGAGAGGTGGAGGATAATGACCTCGAGTCAGCATGTAAAGGCATTATGAACATTGCATGCACAAGGTGCACAGAAGCTATAAATACACGGTACAGAGAAGAGATGCGGTGGTTGTTGCAGTTGGAATTTGTTGTGGTTGTTTTTGGTGAAGGTGATTCATGTGTGAAGAAGGAGGCGAGTGCAACAACTGAATAGTTGAATAGCAGCGGAAGAATAGACAATGCAAGTGATGTGTGCAGAAAGGTGTTATCCACATTTTTGGTTATCGGGATGATAACATGATCATGCTATGGTGATAGAAGATCAAACTCTTCTTTAAGAACATTTTCCAGAAGAAGTTACATTGATCATTTTCTCAAAATCATATTTTAATAATGGTACGCAGGCTGCTTACATACTCTCCTGCGGAAATCCTTAATTTCCGCAGGTTGCATTCAGCTGAACTGCGGACTTTCCGCACTGTGTTAATGGTCAGGGTGCAGAGATGTTTCTAAAGGAGAAAATGAATAAATTCTCGATTCTTCTAGAAGGAATCTTCTAGAAGGATGAGTTGGAGTTCGAATGGTTGGCAAAGTACTGACTTTCCAGATATCTTGGGATTATTCCTTATCTAAGTAACTAATCAATCTTCTATTATATAATGAGGAGATTGCTTATGGAAAGGGTTAACAAGTTAACAAGCAAGCAAGGTAAGCAAGCTAGCTAGAGTTTGATAGGAGATCTGGTGCAAGACTGTGTGGAGATGGAAGCTACAGCAGCAAGACATTACAAATGATCATTTGTGGTTGAACTTCTTCATGCATGAGCAAGTGTGTGTGTCAGAGCTAGGAGCCATCAAAAGGAGATCTACAACATCAAGGCTCAGGTTGTATATTTCTCTTTCAGTTAATGCAATATATGAATATGTCTCTTTCCCATAATGATGATATCATCTTATTACATGATTCCTTGATCACATGTATAGACTAGGTATTGAATAT
>ML782113.1:322740-340339 GCA_009831015.1 Picea engelmannii | reverse complement strand
CTTTGACCACTTAATCAAACTCAAAAACCTCGAGGCAGTAAAAGATCTTCCGAGAATATCAAAGCCCCAAGATTCAGTGTGTAAACCCTGTCAAGTAGGGAAGCAAAACAGGACACATTTTAAGTCCAAGAGCTTCACTTCAAGAGAGAAACCACTCCAACTAGTTCATATGGACTTATGTGGACCATCAAGACAGGAAGGCACAGGAAAAGAAAACTACTTCATGCTGATTATTGATGATTACTCCATACTTACTTGGGTTTCTTTTCTCAAAGAAAAAGATGAAGCATTTGAGAAGTTTAAGATATTTAAGGCTTTAACTGAGACTCAAATAGGGAAGAGATTAAAGGCAGTAAGATCAGACCAGAGATGAGAGTTTATGTCAAGAGACTTCAAGGAATTCTGCGATGAGCATGGGATCAAGAGAGAATACAAAATACCAAGAACTCCACAAAAAAATGGAGTAGTTGAGAGGCAAAATAGAACAGTGCAGGAAATGGCCAGGTCAATGATGAATGAGAAGAACATTGGTCAAACCTACTGGGTAGAAGAAATACACACAGTAGTCCATGTGCTTAACAAAGCTCACCTCAGACCACAAAGTGACAAAACACCTTATGATTTATGGTTTGGAAGACCTGCCTCAATCAAACACTTCAAAGTATTTGGGAGTAAATGCTACATAAAGAATAATGATGAAAACCTCAGAAAATATGATGGTAGGGCAGATGAAGGTATTTTCTTAGGGTATGCTACAAATAGTAAAGGATACAGATGCTATAATAAGAGGCTACATAAAATGGTTGAGTGTATTGATGTAAAAATTGATGAAGGAATCCCAGCAAGAGAGGTGTACGGTAATGAGACTTCTACTGAAGACACAACTCAAGCTGAAGATGAACAGGTCCAAGAATAAGAAAACAAAGACTTTGAATCAGATGAAGACTCAGACACTCAGACAGACTCAAATCAGCAGTCAACTACAAATTCCTTCTCCATAATCATTCAAAAGAATCATCCTGCAAGTCAGATAATTGGAGAAAAAGACAAAGGGGTACAAACCATGAGAAAGCTAATCAAAACCACTGAACAATCTCATATAGCTCTCATATCCATGCTAGAACCCAAGAATTTTAATGAAGCCAACACAGATGATCACTCGGTTAAAGCAATGAATGAAGAACTTGATCAGACTGAGAAAAACAATACATGGGAGATGGTTCAAAGACCCGAAGGTAAAAACGTCATTGGATCCAAATGGATCTTTAAGAATAAGTTGAATGAGCAAGGACAAGTTATTAGGAACAAAGAGAGATTAGTCTGTAAAGGCTATCCTCAGATAGAAGGATTGGATTTTGATGAAACATTTGCGCCCGTAGCAAGATTAGAAGCTATCAGAATGTTTATTGCCTATGCTTGTCATAAAAGGTTTAAAGTCTACCAAATGGATGTCAAGTCAGCCTTTCTCAATGGAGATTTAAGTGAAGAAGTCTATATGTAACAACCATATGGTTTCAAATTGTCTCATAACCCTGAATTAGTATGCAAGTTGAAGAAATCTTTATATGGTTTAAAACAAGCCCCTCGAGCCTGGTATCATAGACTTGATATGTATCTCAAAGACAAAGGGTTCAAGAGAGGAACAACTGACAACAATCTGTATATTAAGACAAAGGATAATGATTTTCTCATCGTACTGGTCTATGTAGATGACATCATATTTGGATGTAATAAGGATTCACTGGTACAATGGCTTGCTTCTACCATGGAGTATGAATTTGAAATGTCTATGATAGGAGAACTGTCATTTTTCCTTGGTCTGCAAATTACTCAGAGGCCCAAAGGGATCTTCATTTCTCAAGGAAAATATTTAAGAGAAATGTTGAAAAGGTTTCAAATGGAAGATTCTAAACCTATGGGTACACCTATGGTAACTGGATGTAAATTAAGCAAGGATGATGATTCATGATGTTGATCAAAGATCATGTTGATCAATGATAGGAAGCCTGCTGTACATCACAACATCTCACCCAGACATAATGCATGCTATAGGAATGGTAGGAAGATATCAGGCTGCACCTAAACAGAGTCATTTGCAAGTTGTAAAAAGGATATTCAGGTACATAAAAGAAACAATGACTTATGGTGTGTGGTATCCTAGAAATCAAAGTCTTCAGTTGACTGCTTATTCAGATGCATATTGGGAAAATTATGTTGATGAGAGAAAAAGCACCAGTGGAGGAGCATTCTTCTTGGGTGACTTTCTTGGGTGACTTTCTTCTTGGGTAAAAAGCAAGGTTCCATTTCTTTATCAACCACAGAGGCAGAGTACATTGTTTTTGCTACCTGTTGCACATAGGTATTATGGATGATTCAAACACTTGCAGACTTAGAGGTAAAATACACTGCACCGATCCCAATTCATTGTGATAACACTAGTGCCATCAGTGTGTCTAAAAATCCTGTCTTCCACTCCAAGAAAAAACATAATCCCATAAAATATCATTTTCTGAGAGAGAAGGTCACCAATCAGATTGTTCAGGTTCATTACATTCCCACTACACAACAAATTGCATACATATTTACTAAGACCCTAGCCAAGACACCGTTTGATTATCTCAAACATATGTTGGGTGTCATTTCGTTTCAAACCTAAAACAGTCCATCTTGTTAGGGGGAGATTTGTATTGTTTGAATATCTAATGCCTCCTAAAATTACTGCAATAGCTCAGGGGGAGCATGTATCTTCTTTGACATTGATGTCAAAGGGGGAGCATGTCTCTTCTTTGACATTGATGTCAAAGGGGGAGAAAAGAATTCGGGTGACTTAGTTGCCATCAATGCCAAATGGGGAGATTGTTGGCAAATGTTTAACAGGTAGCGCATGCTTGTCATTGATGGCAAGTACAACAATGAAGATGACATGAGTACAGGAAGAATGTACAGAGGATTGTTAGCATATCTACAGGCAGTGTATACTTATCATTGATGGAAAGTACAGTAGTGGTGATGGTTTGAGTACAACAGTGATGATCAGTGGAGCAATGATAATCGGGGAAGAGCATCAACTGTGTTCGTTGGATCTCTTTCTGAATTCCAGATGGCCATCAGATCTAAATAAAGACAAGAAGAGCATGCTGAAGGGGAGGATAGATCTCAGGCGTCATATCTGAGCGCAAGGTCCGATCACCATTGGATCAAGGAAAACCTACACAATCTTTAAAAGTGCAAGGAGTAGAGGGCTCACAAATACCGAAAGTAGGAGGACCATCAATCTCAGCGGGTTATGTGGACCGTTGATCCGACTCCCCATCGATGTTTCGAGGATCGCATGTTGGAGATGTCAAAGAAACAATGCAACAGGAATCCTGATTTCTCAATATGCAAAATATCGACGTAATGAGAGCCGTCAATTCAAGATCACATATGAACTGTTGATCCGAATCCCTGTCGGAGTTTCGAGAATCGCGTGTTGGAAATGTCAAAGAAACAATGCAACAGGAATCCTGATTTCTCGATATGCAAAATCCCAGCGTAATCTGAGCCATCAAATCAAGATCACATCTGAACCGTTGATCCGACTCCTTGTCGGGGTTTCAAGGATCGAATGTTGGAGATGTCAAAGAATATTGACATGAAGAATCCCAAAATTGCGATGTGTGAAATCCCGATTGAATCTGAACCGTCATATCAAGATGTGATCTAGACCGTCGACCCGACTCACATCAGTAGACCATGCCAGCTCGGAACACGTGGCACAACTAGGTAATGACAAGTGTCAGACTGATTCAACATTTCAGGCACATGTAAGTCACGAATCAGAGTGACACGTGGGAGTATTCAACATGTGTCAATCCACATGTGATGTCAGCAAATGGACACCATGTCAGAGTTTTGGGGATCGAGAGTTGGAGATGTCAAAGTTTTTTAACATCAGGAATCCTGATTTCGCGATATGTGAAATCATGATTTAATCGCAGTCGTTGAATAGAGATGTGATTTGGACCGTTGATCTGACTTCTTTACGGAGTGTCGAGGATCGGGAATTTGAAGTGACAAAAACACCGAACGTCCAGAGTGTCGAAATTGCGATGAGTGAAATCCCGACTTAATCTGAACTTTCAGATCTAAATATGATCTGGATCGTTGATCCAACTGCTTTACATAATTTTGTGGATCGGGATTTGTAAGTGACAAGAACATTGAACACAAGGAATGCCGAAATTCGATTTAAAGGCAATATTAATAAAGTTCATCCAACGGTGCAGATAAACTTGAATGAGATCTGAGGGCTAATATTGCACGACACAGTGAAACTACTAGAAACCATTGATGGTTCCTACCAGAAGATGAGAAGACACTTCAAGATGACTAACAGAGGAGGTGAAGAGTCTCTGAGAGGAATGAAAATGTTCGTGGAGGTGATTGACAGCTAATGAGCATTGAGGCCTGTAACTGAAACAGAGAAGGTGAGTTCGACTGTCACAGAGAAGATGAAGAGGGTCAAACTACCAGAGAGGCTGAGGAATCTCAGTTTAACATACAGTGATGCTGGACACACGGGGCGAACCACCAGAGAAGCTGAAGAGTCATGATGATGATCAGAAAGAGCATTTGAGAGGTGGAGGATAATGGGGCGGAGTCAGCATGCAGAGGCATTGCAAACATTGCATGCACAAGGTGCATAGAAGCTATAAATACACGGTACAGAGAAGAGATGCACTGGCTGTTGCGGTTGGAGTTTGTTGTGGTTGTTGTTGGTGAAGGTGATTCATGTGTGAAGAAAGAGGACAGTGTAACAGCTGAATAGCTGAATAGCAGCGGAAGAATAGACAATGCAAGTGATGTGTGCAGAAAGGCAATGAGGCAGACAGAGAAACGAAATGCAGCAGAACAATGATGAGTCTGGTAAGCCATTGTTGAACATCATATCACTATAATAAGGTTCAGTAGAAAATATTTATATTTCAGGGTGGTTGGGAGGAGCTAGGGAGGACTGGTGTCCTCAAAGGTTCAAGTGGGTGCTTGAACATAGGGAGTTGGTGCTTCCTTCTAGTTGGTGCTAGAGAAACCAAGGAGTTGGTGCTTCCTTCTAGTTGGTGCTAGAGAAACCAGGGAGTTGGTGCTTCCTTCTAGTGGATGCTAGAGAAAACAGAGAGTTGGTGCTCTCAGCAAGTTTCAACTTGCAAAACTGAGGTTGTAGCCTCATTATGAGTTGGTGCTCATATGTATGATACTGTAAAGAATGTAACGATTACTTATCATATAAAGAAAAAGAGGTTTTTTACCCTGCATGGGTTTCCTCAAGAAATATCTCTCTCTGTGTTTCTCATGTATGTGAATGATGCTGAAAGTGCCATTGTTTATTTCCCTACATTATTGTGATCATCATTCAGTGTCTCTACAAAGAGTTTAAAAGAACCATAATCGTTTAAGCACGGTAACAATTGATTCACCCCCCCTCTCAGTTGTCCAACAGTTTGAAGACCTGATCCATGAATATTTGAGCCATTGTGGATGTTGTAAATGGGTGTTGAAGGGTGCAGAAATGAGCATACTTGGAAAGGAAATCAACAACCACCATGATGACGGATTTATTTCCTGATTTGGGTAAGCCAGTAATAAAATCAATAGAGATATCCTTCAAAATAACAGGTGGGATCGACAGTGGTTGTAGTGTGCTCGACGATTTGACTCTTTCTCCCTTGTTGCATTGACACATGTCACTTTCAGCTACAAAATTATGAATGTCCTATTTCATACCATCCTAGAAAAAGGAACGTTTGACCCTGTCATAGGTTTTAATGAACCCAGAGTGCCCTGTTGTGGGTGTAGCATGAAGGTCAGAAAGTACCGTGGATTTAATCTTTGATTGTTTACTTAAATATAAATGGATTTTGTATCGAAGTTCCTCATGGAGCCAAGAGTACCCTGGGGAAGCTGGAGCATTAGAATGCAATTGCTGGATCAACTGCGAACTTTTGAGGTCTTGTAGCCATTCCTGGAGAACTGCTTGGATCCAATTTGGTACAATGAATGAAAGAGAAAAAATGGATCCTTCATCTTCATATTTTTGAGAAAGTGCATCCGCAACCACATTGTCTTTTCCTTTCTTATAAATGATCTCATAATCATATCCAAAGAGTTTAGTCACCCATTTTTGTTTTTCTAGGGAGGAAATGCATTGTTCCAGAAAATACTTGAGGCTTTGATGGTCTGTCTTAATTTGGAACTGTTGCCCCAACATATACGGACACCAAAGATCCACAACATGTAGAATAGCAAACATTTCCTTTTCATAGATGGATTTGCCCAGATTTCTTTCATATAGTTTCTTGCTGGTAAAGGCCAAAGGTCGACCCTCTTGCATAAGGACAACACCAATTCCTTTTCCTAAGGCATCACATTCCAACACAAAGGTCTTTGTGAAATCAGGAAGGGCGAGGACTGGAGTGTTGCACATGGACATCTTCAAGGTTTGAAAATCTTGAACAGCGGATGGAGTCCAAGTGAAAGAGTTCTTTTTTAGGAGAGCAGGGAGAGGTGTTGCAATCTTCCCATAATTCTTAACAAACTTGCGATAATACCCTATTAAGCCTAGAAATCCACACAAGCTCTTAAGAGTCTTTGGGTGAGGCCAGTCTTGCATAGCTTCAATCTTTTTAGGATCCACCCTGACGCCATCTTTGCCAACCAAATGACCCAAGTATTCTACTTCTGAGGCGCCAAAAGCACATTTAGACTGTTTCATGAAAAGTTGGTGCTGAGAGAGTAGATGGAGAACTCGATCCACATGAGAAAGATGGTCTGTCTAGGTTTTTATATAGATGAGGATATCATCAAAGAAAACTAAGACAAAATGGTGGAGAAAAGGATGGAAGACATGATTCATGAGGCTTTGGAAGGTGGAGAGAGCATTACACAAGCCAAAGGGAATGACCAAAAACTCATAGTGGCCCCCATGAGTTCTAAAGGAAGTCTTGGGAATATCTGCCTCTTTCATATGTATCTGGTGGCATCCCAAATGAAGATCCAGTTTAGTGAAGAATTGGGTGCCACTCAATTCATCCAAGAGGTCATCAATGACAAGAATGGGGAATTTTTCTTTGATGGTAAGTTTTTTGAGGGCACGAAAGTCAGGACACATTCACCAAGAACCTTATTTCTTTAGGACCATGACTAGAGGAGATGAATAGTGGTTCGTACTAGGGTGGATAATGCCTGCATTAAGGAGTTCCTAGACCATTTTCTCAATTTCATTTTTTTGGGAAAAGGGGTGACAATACAGACGAATATTGGGAGGAAGGCTTCCTGGTACAAGGGGAATGGAATGATCATGAACACCACGGGAAGGAGGGAGGCCTTAGGGAGTGGAAAATACCAATTGATGTTTAGAAAGGATGGCTTGGAGGTCTTGCAATACAAAAGGTGTCTCTGTTGCTTGTGTGGAATGGAGTTGGGCGATAACACTAGAATGACCCTTTTTGAGCATCTTTTCCATGCGATGGGAACTAATGATCTTAGGTGAACCTACGGTGATGACTTGGAACTTATATTTGTGGCCCTCTTAGTCAAATTTCATGGTTAAGTCTTTAAAATCCATGAGAATAGGACCCAAAGTCCTTAGCCAGTTTGCACCCAACATAATGTCACAACCTCCCATGTCGATAGAAAACATATGGGATTTCAAGTGGTAGTCACCAATTTGGAGACATACATTTTCACAATACCCTCCACATTTCATGGAGCCACCATTGGCAATCATGATTTGGAAATTATTAACGACATGGATGTAGCAATGAGTTTTTTGGGCAATGCGACGATAAATAAAATTATGTGTGCTGCCACTATCAACCAGAATGATGACCTTCCGATGCTTGATGTAACTAATTATATTGAGGGTTTGGGGAGCGGAGAATCCAGTGAGAGCATTGAGGGAAATGTCTGGTTCTACTTCGAGAGGGTCTAAGAGAGGGGTTATGTGAGTGGATTCAGGTGATTCAGACATAGAGGGAGTTTCTTCATCTTCTTCTGAAATCTCCTCAGAGATGGCCATAAAAATATTTTGCTCTTTACACTTGTGGCTCGGGAAATATTTGTAATCATAGTTATAACAAAGGCCTTTGAGTTGGCGTTCAACCATTTCATCCCGAGTCAATTTTTGGATCTTTAGTGGAGCAGAGGGAGTAGTTGGATTTACTGGTTCAGGGCAAGGGATGAAGGAGGGTTTGCGGTTTTGAGAAGATACAACTTGTTGTGCTTCTTTAGCTCTTTTGTTAGCCTCCACCCAACTCTCAAGCCAAGCCATGAGGACATGGGCCCAAATTTCATCCTTGAGGCTGCTGATAAAACACTCTTGAAAAAAGGCATTAGACATGCCCTTTGTTCTAAAATCCAGGTGCTCAAAGGCAGCTATAAAGTATTCCACTATTCCTAATTGTTTCGGCTTTATCAAACGACCCAAATTGTTGGTGTCAGTTTCAAAGTGTTCATAAAGTTCTACCACAAATTGTGTCCAAGCAATATACCCTTGATGAGAATTTTTTCTCCATTGCCACCATTGCCAACGTTCTTGATCTAGATGGAGAACACCATACCGGAGTTTGGCCAAGTCATCTATAATGCTGTATAAAGAGAAGTAATGTTCCATTTGGGTTACCCAACCAGTGGGGTCCGAGCCATCAAATTTGGTCACATCCACCCATAGAAGGCATATGTCACATTGAAAGTGATGGCTCTGCAAGGTATGGGAATGAGAGGAATGGTCACCTTCAGTATGTGGGGGTGAGGAAGAGGAAGGGTTATCTGTAGGGATATGCAGTTTGGTGCAGAGTACCAAAAATACTAATTCAAGCTGGGTGGTGAGGTCTTGTTTGATTTCTCCCATTGAGGACTGCATGGTTGTATTCATGGCGACGACATTGGCACTAAGTTGTTTCACTTCTTGTTGGGTCTCAATGAGACCAGACTGCAAGTTGTTGAAGCAAGCTTCCAAGTATTGGCTACGAGTATGGGCCATGAGGACGGGGGGATCAAAAAGGGGTAGGAAGGGTAAAAAAAATTTGTCGAAAAAATGATATGGATGAATGTGATAAGGGCGAAGAGATGAATCCAATGGAATAGGGCTGAAATAATGGTGAAAAAATTTCCAGACTTTTTTTTTTTTTTTAACATCCGGTCTGAAGAATACTACAGAGAGGAAATGCCCAAATGCTTAACCAGAAAGAAATGTGTATTTAATTGGCAGCCGGAACACAGTTGCACGACAATAGATCTTGTTTGTTTTAATTTGTTTATGTTTCTGTCCCTAAGGGTTAGGTATTCAAGGGTTCTACAGACAAGGGTTTTCCCTGTGCTATAGCTCTCTGATATATGTGCGGGGTCCAATAGTAGTACTCATGCCAATATCTTAGGGCACTAACAAAGAAGGGTAGACCGTACCCTTAGCCATACTACCCGACTACCCATGTACTCGAGAGTATCTTCCCGAGTGTTGTTCTCAGTGACACTATAACAATTAGGCAACCGATCAGTTTATCTAAAGAGGGATTCAGGTAATCTAGGCTGATCTGTACATAGGTGTTGTCTGATGTGCTACCACTCGAAGGGGTACCAACAAGGTTTACAAGGGTGGCCAACAAATGTGCGCTTATGTACCACTTGTATTTCCTGTGTGTATGAATCCCTCAACCGTGGGTTTATGCCCGTAACGATAGATCTCTATGGCTTAAAGACGTCAGAATACATCTCTACCCTGAAAAAAATTTAACCCACACTTTCTGCCGAGGAAAGTGCTCTGATACCACTTGTAATATACCAGATATAAAATGTATGTAGAACAGAAATAAAATGCTAGTAATGGAAGAATAACAACAATATAACCATATCATTCACCACAATAACACTGAAATGATATAAGAATAACAATAGAAATAGCACTTCGAATATGAAAGCAATGTTCACGGGCCTCTTCGAGGGGGCAACCTCCAGTTGAGTAGAGCTCTATTACAATAATATCCAAGATAGGGTTCACATACCCTCGACTCCTATTTATACTAAAATGAAACATCTAGAGGAAGATCCTTCTAGAAGCAGAAGCTTCTATTAGGTCTTCTTAGATCTGCCTTGTTCTATTTTATTGAAAGGCCTTATTAATATTGACCTTTATTACATCCGAATATATTGTTCTACCTATGTGCGGGTTAGGACCCTAACATCTGTTGTGATAAAAAAATCCTAACATCTTTCCCGTGTATGTGTATTTCCATTCCCAATATTTGTTTCTCTACTCATAGATCCTTCATTTCAAACATCCTAACCAACTGAACTAACCTATTGATCTCAAATATTCTTATGCTTGTGACAACCATAACACATTATACCAAGATAATGAATATACCATAAATAGAATAGTTTTACTCACTTATTGTAAACAAAAATTTTGACCATGAAGGAATCCACTTCTTGTACAATTTTCTCAGCATGCTTTAAGCCATAAAATGAATTCTCTGAGTTTACAAACAAATTTTATGTTGTGATATTGAATTGAATTTTTGGTTGTTCCATATACATCTCCTTATCCAAAATTCCATGTAAAACAATTTTAACATCTAGCTAACTCAAGATCAAGTGACACAACTAGTGCTAACATAACATGAATAGAAACAATCTTAACAACTAATGAGAAACTTTCATAGAAATCAATACCTTCCAAATAATCTTCTGCTACCAGTCATTCTTTGTACCTTTCATCTTTTACTATGTTTGATTTTATGAAATAATATTCATCAAACACTACATCTCTGTCAATGATGATTATGTGGGCAGTAGGATCCCACAATTTACATCTCTTAACACTATCACCATAATTAAAAAAGATCTACCTGTTCAATCTAGGTCCTACTTAGAATGATGATAAAATAAAAATCATCACAAGAAAATATTTTCACATTTGAGTAATCACCAAATGACCTTTTCATACCTCTTCCAGAATCGTTCAATCTTTTGCAACCGATGGTGACCGATTTACTATATAACTTCACATAACTGAACATGTCACTTCTATCCCACCTTCCTTGAAATTCCATGAATATGAACCTACCTCCATCATATATTCTCAAACAATTGATTGACCTACAAATGTTCATTTCACTACAAATCTCATTAGTCTTTCTACAAAGCCACCTTTCTAACCTATATACCTTATGCTCCACCTCAAACTTTTCATTCAAAACCTTGGACAAATATGAAAACGTTAGGCCAAGTGAACCTTTTCCTCTCATCTCCAAGTACCTTACAATGTATTATCAATGCTCCACCTTGACATGAACATTCCCTTGAATCAATCTCGTCAATCTGACTAAGTAATCCTTCACTTCTGACCTCCAAGCCCATTTACAATGGAGTTCACCAAAATTTTTATAGACTTCATTACTGATCTGGATTATTTTCGGCATGAAATGAGAGCAGAGATATAATCAAGAAATATACAAATATTTATAAAATATCCAATAATAAAACAAAGATATAATCATGAACATAGAGATACAGTAATACACAATTTCTATAAATGAGAAAATGTACAAAATTGTAGAAATACAGAGTGAAAGACTCGCTAGAATGGTGGCAACTTATCTTTGAGAAGAGATGTGATGATTACTCACATTTGGAAGAATATGATTTTTAAAATGAGGCTCCAAATTCCTTTTTAACATAAATAAAATCTAAAACCCTAACCCCAGAAGATGAAAATCCAACAGTTTTGTGGACCCCGTTTTGGATAGCCTAGTGTATCAACTTCCCGTGGGCATAAGTTTGGCTTACGATCTTTGTTTGGGGAGAATGATAACTCATTGGAAAGGCATAAAAGAGGAGATTAATTTGGTGGGATAGAGAGCCTTATACTATCTTTTTTTTTTTTTTTTTATACTAGGGGAATCGGTAACAATGGTAGTATCATACTCGCGTGACACGGGGTCGAATCCTGCTGGCTGCCTTATAACCCCTAGGGAGAAACGCACAACCCACAAGCATGCCCTCCGAGTAAATCGGGGTGAGAATCGACCTTGAGACCTCATTCTACATAGTTCCTTCCATTTACACGGCACTTGCCAATCGGTCTACACCCCAGTGGGCGAGAGCCTTATACTATCATTGAGGTGCCTGATTACAAAATAATGTTGTTTATGCCCTCAAAAGGCCCCAAAAGTTTAGGAACCAAAAAACTGCTAAAAAAAGTAAATTTCCATCAAACTGTTTTGAGCTAGTTGGAATAGGTGGGTGGACACCGATATCCACATGGATCAATCCTCCCTCTTTAGGAAGCAATGGTATCCATTGCGTTTAGTTCCTGGGGGAGAGGGGAAAACGTTTGTTGAATCTGAATCTTGGTGAGATGCTTGTCTTGTTGGAGAAGTTGTGTTGCTTCGTTTGTGGGAGTTCTTTGAGATCCTAATGATATAACTGTGTGCAGAAGGAATATTTTCACTTTTCTTCAATATTGTCAACCCACTTTTGTTGGATATAAGGTGCTTGTACTGAGGTTGCAGTGGTTGTAGTGTCATTTTGTTCACTTTTTGAATAGATTGTGAAGAAGCTCGATTTTGTAGTATGAGATACTACCGTGCAACATTGTTTAGGTAGGACAATAGTTGGAACTAAATATGGCATCCTATAGATATGATCCCCCAGAGTAACAATGACACTATAGGGTTGGGAATCATAAATAACATGGTGCTTCCACATATATGGCTGGCCCAAAAGAACATCACAAACATCCAATGGGGAAACATCACATAATACCTCATCCTTGAAAGTATGGATGTCATATGACAATCGACACTGTTGGATGACACATATATCTCTTCCCCGGAGAATCCACCTGATGTTGTATGGTTGTGGGTGTGATGTTTTCGACAATCCCAACTACTTGACAACCTCTGCTGAGATGAGGTTCTTTTGGCTTCCGTTATCAACAATAAAATGTAGCAGGGTCCCCTTCACCCACATCTATGAATGAATAAGGCGCTCCCCCTCTTCAGGATCTTTTGATTCTTCTGGTTGAATTTTTGTGGTCGTGATAGTAGCAGTGGGTTCTGCGTCGATGATTTGTTTTCTTCCATCATTTTATGAATGAGATCCTAAATCAAGGTTCGGCTCCTTTTTTTTGATATCGTCCACCAATTATTGTTTTGAGAAACATTCATCAGTGTTGTGCCAGGGTTTTTTGTGGAAATCGCACCACTTTCTAGTGTCATTTTTTCATCTTTCCGTTACCCTTATTTTCCTAAGGCTTGGACAAGTTTTCAGAAGGCTATTTGTTAGGACCATCTTTATCATACTTTGGTTGTTGCATATTTGCAGACCCGAAATCCTATTTGTTCTGGTGCCAAAATTTTTGCTCAATTTTGACAACATATCGATAGGCAACTCCTAGTGATGAGATGTCTATGAAATCCATTTTGGTTTGGATGTACCTATACAAAGCCCCACGGTATTTCAGAACTAGATTCCACTCAGAGTCTTTGATACCCAGCCTAGTGCATAAGGTATGCAAATTATTTTTGAAATATGACACTGTTCAGCTCCTCTCTTGTCGCAGTTTGGTCCATGTCATGTATTGGTCATCATAGTTACCAATATGGTAATATTGTTCCTTGACCGCATCCACAAAAAAAACCAAGTGGGCTTAGCTCCATATATTCCAGTCTCCTCTGTGGAATTTTTCTCCCAATATGTTTCCCACCAATATTTGACATGGGGGATAGCCGTAAGGAATGAAAAGGTGATATTTTCCCTATTATAGTAATTATGAACAGAGAAATAACCTTCTAGTAGATTTAACCATTTTTCTAGGACATCCGCATCTATCTATACTTCAAATACGAGATTATCAAATTAACTTGTACCTTGAAAAGAGAGGTTCCTCCAAAGTGGCCGCTTGATGAAAACATGCATGTTGTTATCAGCAGGTGTTGAAGTGTTTGGGAAAAATTCTCCATCATTTCTTCCCTTTGTCGCATGAGAGCTTTCTCAAGCAACAAACTAATAGAATATTTTTCTTCATCGTTTTTATTTTCTTGCGTCATAGCGGGTTTCTTTGGTGTGCGAGAGCAATTTTCCTGAAGAGAGACAAGATCAAAACCCAACTTTCTATACTCAGACCTCGTCAGGGACATGAACTAAAAAACGACCAAGAGCAACTTGCTCTGATACCATTGATCCAGATTCTTTTCAGCACAAAATAAGAGAGGAGATATAATCAAGAAATGTACAGATATATCAAATATCCAATAATATAATAGAGATATATCATATATATAACCATAAACATAGATATACATTAATACACAATTTATATTAATGAGCAAAATGTACAAAACTGTAGAAATACAGAGTGAAAGATTCCCTAGAATGGTGGCATCTTATCTTTGAGAAGAGATGTGGAAACTACTCACATTCACAAGAATATGATTGTTACAATGAGGCTCCAAAGGAATATTTAATATAAATAAAATCCAAAACCCTAACCTTGGAATATGAAAATCCAACAATTTTGTGGACCCCGTTTGGGGTAGTTTGGTGTATCAACTTTCCAATGATGTAAGTTTGGCATATGATGTTTGTTTGGGGCGCACGATAGCTTTTTGGAAAGGTATCGACAGGGAGCTTCATTTTGGGGGCTCAATCAAACATTTTAACTAACATTGAGGTTCTCTATCGTGAAAAAGTGTCGTTTAGGCCCTCAAAATAGCCCTGGAAATTTATGAACTGAAAAATTGCTAAAAATAATAAATTTTCAACAAACTGTTTTGAGCTAGCTGGAATAGGTGGGTGAAAACCAATATCCACCTGGATCAATTACATGCAATCCATGGACACAATACAACATTCTACCCAAAAAACATGGACCCGAAAAGCCATGTGATTTGACCTAAAAACATATTCAACTCGTTGACTCTTTCATCTAGTCAATATTAACCCAACATACATGCCCCCCCACATATTCATTCTGTCAAAATTTGTCTAGAATTTTCATAGGTGACTCAATTAATGAGGGGTATGCATGCCTATCCAAAGTAAATAATTTTTTTTTCTTTTCACTGTGACTCCACCATCATCTCTCTTAAATATCACATTTTAAGTTTTCACAATTCGAAGTTATTTTTACCATTATTATTTTTTTCAACCTCAAATTTAACATTTGTGTTCTTTCTCATTAGTTCTCTACACAATGGCTCCCTCTTCAAATATCAATTTGATTTTTACTTCGAAAGTCAATTTGATTTTTTGAAAAATATATTTATGCTCCAAACTATGTCAATATTCAACTTTGCATAAAAAAATTTAAACACTCCACCCACTTAAATAAGGTTTAAAACAAAGTAAATTGTGACTCTACAAAATATGTATTTTCCATTCAAATTTTTTTTATTCCATACCTTTTCTTTAAAAAAGTATTATATCTCACATAATATATATATTTTCCTTTCAAAACATATTATATCTCATTAACCAAAAAATAATAAGCAAATTATATATATAATAATAATAATAATAATAACTCAACGATTTGACTGGTAAAGTCTACGAAGGTATACATACCCTACCTCCCTCTGGATTTGAACCCGTGACCTCTTAAGAGGAAACACATGTTCTTAACCATTAGGCCAACTCAAGCTGTAATATGGTTTCCAACCTGAAATTATCTACGTAATCTTCACTGCTCACGAAGGAGCACGTTTCCACATCGATGGCCTCTTTCAATAATCAAACTAGATCGTCCTCCTTCACACCAACAAAACTGCAAACCTCCCATCCCAACCGGTTTCCTTGGGAGCTCTTCTCGGTGGGCAAATGACAATGACCAGATTCAACCATGTTTTCCTCCTTTTCTTTGATGCAATTAGGACTGCTTGTGGCTCCACCTCCATGAACTTGTTCTCTGCATAGATTTTGGATTCTACTGAAGTGGACCGACTCCACAAATTGATCTCTTGGTGGCTCTGGAACTCAACTCTAATGGCATATAGAGTTTTTGGTGGCTATAGTTTATACTTTTCCACTCCTCCTTTCTCTTTTACTAGTGCTATGTGTTACTTTAGATAACATACTAGATTTAAGTGGTAAAATCATGACGACTTGTTAAGGAAACATCCATTGAACAAGGTATCTTGCAATAAAGCCTAATCAAATCTACTCACCAACATGTATCTTAAATAAACTTAAATATTTACATAGGTAAATTTTAGTATTTACATTTTCTTTTAATTTGTTGTCACAATTTAACATACTTATCTTACCTTTGACACAATTCATTGATTCAAATTGTAAACTCTATGTCATGTTTGAAATAGTAGTTTGGATCTAGTTAACATGATTCACAATGAGATGACACTAGATATGAGGGCACTATCATGATTCCTAAGTATTTAAGTTTTATCACAAAATAAATTCATGATTATTTCTTATTTATTGTCATATGGTTGATTTTTATTAGTATGACACATTTATCAAAGCTATTATTTTCTTACTTTAAGCTACATAGAATTATCAAATAAAAATATCAAAAGAAAAGGATAAGAAGTTTTTCTACTATTTTAAGTTGTTTATTTCATTTTAGTTTTACTCATCTTACCTTTTACACATTTCTTTGAATGTAAAGTTTTTTTTACTTTTCTATACACAACAATGAAAATAATATTTAGTGAATGGACATTTTAAAATATATAACATGTTGATAACACATTTCTTTGAATGTAAAGTTTCTTTTACTTTTCTATGCACAACAATGAAAATAATGTTTAATGAATAGACACATTAAAATATATAACATGTTGATAACCTTTAACTTATCCTCATTAACTTTTCTATACACAACAATGAAAATAATGTTTAATGAATAGACACATTAAAATATATAACATGTTGATAACCTTTAACTCATCCTCATTAGACAGATTTAATATTATTATGTTTTAATATTATATTAAATTTTATAATTAAAATTTTATATAAAATAAAAACAATTTTATTTAAATTAAATTGAGATGCTCTCTAAATCATATTTAATTTCTGATAAAAAAAATTAATAATAAAGTTTTTAAGTAAATTATCATTTTTATATACTTTGTTTTAAATAAGAATAATTAAAATAAATATACAAAATAAAACAACAAAAATGATATTAAATATTGTTGTTTTTGGAAAAGTCTCGTAAAATTTTAATATTTATAACAAATATAGTAAATGTAATACTATCCACTAATTAGTTATTTAGAAAAAAAATATATGCTTAAAATGTATGAAAATTTGTAATAATTAAATTTGATTAAATAAATTATAAAATCTCATAAATTAGATTTGATCAAATTATATTAAAATATTAAATAGGGTGTTTTTAAAAAAGTCATAAAATTTTAATATTTATAACAAGTTCAATAAATAATACTGTACACGAATTAGTTACTTAGAAAAAAAAATATACTTAAAATGTATGAAAATTTGTAATAATTAAATTTAATTAAATAAATTATAAAATTTGAAAAATTAATTTTGATCTTTAACCATCACTATGACTATCATCATTATTATATATATA
>ML782113.1:256234-304096 GCA_009831015.1 Picea engelmannii | reverse complement strand
AAATTTAAATATAAAATAAGATTTATTAAATTTATATAGTATATTTATAAGATAAACATATATTTGATTATGAAACTATATTTAAATTTAAATATTTATTAAGATTAATTTTAATATAAAATTAAATAAAATTTGAAATTTAAAAATTAAATCATGAAATTTGTTATATGTTGTTTATGATGATTAACGTTCACTAAGAACACATTGGTTTATCAGACTTTATGAAGGTAAGTCATTAATTGCGATTCTTTAGAATTTCGTTTCTGTGCTTGAAAAACATTAAGAGAAGCTTTCCAATATCACCATAGTTTTGTTGAGTTAAAAGGTTAGGAAGCTTGGTAGTGTGACAAATATTTTTAAATTGAGATCTAATATGGGTATAGGTTGGACAATATAAGAGAAAGTGTTTTTCATCTTCAACCTTCTTAGTGTCACAAAGGTGACACACTCTTTCATACCATGACATTTTAGGAATTGACCATGCCCAAATTCAACTCGTGAAAATTTGTTCTTATATTAGCAATTCTTATTTTTGTATTTACACTCGTCAAGAAAGATAGATAATTTTGATCTTCTAGATTAGGGTTGATTACATCCTTATAATACCTTAACTTTATTTTTTCCTCTAACTCTTTATCACACCACATTTTCTCCTTAAATTTTGATTTGATGATATTTTTAATAGTATCTTGATTCTGCAAAATGGTGTCTTCCATGATTCCCCAATAGTTTAGCCAAGACTAGGCATATGTATTCCATCCTCGCTTGAGTTGCTGGTGGTTATGACTCGATTTTGAAGCAATTTTAGGAAACCTCTTGTGTTTCATGTTGTTTAATTTGTTCGTATACATTCTAGGTATCTAGTCATAGTTGTGCTCTCAATGGAGGAGAGGCTTGTTTCTAAGAGGAGGATGGGATAGGGAGTATTTCATTAAATTTTGAGATTATAGGTTATACAATTGTTTTTCATTTTCTCTATCTTTCTCCGGGATTCACGAGAGATACTACAACCCCATAATTCACATCCATAAAGAATAAAAGGTGTAACAAGAGTCTCAAATAAGAGTTTCTTCTTATCCCAAATTCAAATATCGACTGAATTACAATTGTTTTCAAGCCCATAGTAAGCTTTCCATACCCCAATAATCCTTTTCTCAGTGCTATAATTCCAGTTGATCTTGTGGTGAATATCAATTCCAATATATTTGTACGAAGTCACTTCCTCAAAGTTGTTGTTGTCATATATGAAGGGATCATAAGTGATTTTATTGGATTTGATAATCATGACCTTAGTCTTATCAGTATTAACAGTCATACCCATATTGGAGAAAAAATCCTTGAGGATTCTTAGTTGGTTTTCAAGATCATGGGTTCTCCTTTCCATAAGAAAGATATCATCAGCATAAAGAAGAATATTGATGACTATACCTATGAGAGTAGGTCCGATACAACCTAGTTTTTCCAAACAATCTTCTAACTTGTTAATGTATATGCCAAAAAGGGTAGGGGACAAGGGACAACCTTGTTTGACTCCAATATTGTAGTTACTATATTTCAACCAATCCTTAGTGTTTTTAAACTTAATAATAATGTTCTCATACATCCTTATTGCAACAACCATCAACTCGAGAGGCACTTTTATCTCTTCTAGCCTATTCCAAAGGTTTTTCCTAGGAACCATGTCAAAAGTGTTTCTAAAGTCAACAGAACAACAAAAAAGATTGTTTTCAGTATTGCATAACTCCTCTGCAATGATAATAAAGGTAAAAATGTGGTGCACAATTGAATGATATCTCCTAAACTCACCCTAGCCTTTATCTCTTTTATCGTGATTTTCTAGCCAAAGGCTAATCTTCTTTTCCAAAACAATTCCATAAGGCTTGACTAAAATCAAGCTAATCATAATTGTCCTATAACTAGAGGGAATGTTTCTATCCCCATTTTTAAAAATATGATCAATGACTCTTTGTATCCAGGGTTTAGGGAATCCCCTCTTGACTGCTAAATTGAAGAGCTTGTGTATGTGAAGGATAAGTATAAGCCGTCCAATTTAAAAAAATTCAGCTTGGTAGCCTTCAATGTCCTTAGCTTTCCCATTTGCAAGCCACTTAACAACAAACTCTATGTCATCTAAAGAAAAAACTGCATCATATGTAGGGACAATAGGAATGGTGTCCATGGCATTAGGGAACTCGTAAAGACTTTTAAGGTAGGAATTCCAGTTCCTTAAGGGAATCATATTATTTTCTTTAGTACATTGTGGTTTAGAATTTGGCTCCAAAACTTCATAGGATCAAGCTTAATTTACACTCATCAAAACTAGCCTAGCCTTTAGCCGGGTCCAAAATTATCTATTTATTTTTAAATAAATTTATTTAATTATAAATAAAATTAACATTTATTTATTGAGAAAACTATTTTATATTTTAGAAATAAATTATAAAATGATATGAATTTATGTATTTACCTGAAAATCAACTTATGGTGTAGTTACTAAAAATTTAATGAACCAACAATCTTATAAAGAATAATTTTATAAAGAAATCATCATAAACTTTTTGAAGTGAGGTTATAAACAAAATCATCATAAATAATTTTTTTTCAAGTGAGTTTATTTGTTTAGTTGAGAATGAAGTTAAGGTGCACTTACAAAAACATTTAATCCATATTAGCAATCTCATAAACATTGTAATCCTTTATGACATGAGGCATGTAGTTTTGAAATTATAAAAACATTGTGAGCCTTTATGACACGAGGCATGTTGTTTTACAATTACAAAATATTGATTAATTTAAAAATATTCTTTATCAACAATAATTGGAAACGTGTTTGACAAGTTAATTTATTTCAAATGGCTCAAAAAAATTATCACTTACCATCTTCCAACTTGTGTACCTTTTTCAAAACCTACTTTTTTCCGAAAACTTAAGTGCCTAACCAATGCCATGAAAAAGAGGTCCTTATGATTCTCACCTGTTTCGACCTACTATGCATGTTCTCAAAAACATAAATACCTAACCAATGACATGCCATACAAAAGAGGTTGTTATAAAAGCATTGCAATTGGTTCTTTATCCGACTCTCCTTATTGAATCACAACAGAATTTCTTCTACACCTTGTCTTGTTGTATTGTGATTTTAATCAACAAAAATCCTTCATTGGTATCCCTTCCCCTTTGATGGTCTAATAGTTATTGACTAACACCAACATTTCTCGGTACTATGTTAATATTATCAATAACAATTCACCCTATAAACCTTTTAATTTGACCACCTTTAATGAAATTAATAACCTCCTTGATTTGACCAATTCCCATGATAACCTCGGAAAGTTGGAGCACTATATGAACCTTCGAATAACTAGTGAGAAATTGCAAAATATGGATTCAACACATATTTTTTGCGACTATTTTAAGTTTCCACTTTCCTCATGTGGAGTGTTGTTTGGATTTTCATGTGTGGGGGACTGATGGGCAATACATTTCCAAATATTGATGTGTTTATATTGGGAAATATCCTCGGTTGTTTTTATGTTGTTGATATAGAAAGAATGAAATGCACAGATTGAGTCCTAGCTCATTTGCTAAAAGTTCAAGCAGTGCAAAACAATATCATTTATTGTAGTCAAGAAAACAATGAAGATGGGTATAGTTTGATAATATTTAATGAACACAGAGAAGAAAAAATCATATCCCGTAAATCCACGACAATAGCGATCCATGTGTTAAAAGAAAACAATGAAGTTGTCACACTAGAGAATGATGGGCAAAGAAATTGTGTACTAGTATACAAAGGTTTTTGACCCATCTCGAACATTGGTGAATTTTGGCATAAAACTCAAAATTTCCTTCAAATGGATCTTTAGTATTGTTCCTAACAAGAAGAAATAAATCTTTGGTGCTTTTCTTGGTAGGAGAACTCGATGCACAAAACGCCATGGTGACGAACTCCAACCAACTACAATGGAAATGGATGGAGCATCAAAATTGTGTTCTGAGAACTTCCTTCTCAAATTCATATTGGTAATAGAAGGGAACATGGGAGACATGTTTGTGAAGATCACTAGTATCCTGAAAAAGATGTCATTTCGCCATGACACAACCCTTCTGATGTCCTACCAACTTCTCAATTTTGCGGGGGGCGAAGGTGTTCATCACGACTGTAAACAAATGAGATCTGCATGCTAGTTTGTTGGGCTATGGGATTCCTCATGTTGGGTTTGAGCTGAGACATGTTTTCTAGTGGAACAATGGAGGAATAATTTATATGGCCTTTGTGGAAAATAGGGATATCGGTCAGCTAGATTTAGGGTGTCAGTTGATATAGGATTTTCCTCCTCACTAGCAAGATTTTTGCGTGTTTGTTTTCACCATTAGGTCTATTGTTGCAGGTGGTCCTAAAGAATAAGGATTGATTGAAGATGATCGTATCTACAATGGTTTGACGAATTCGAACTGGTTTACATCATTTCTACTACCTGACATATATGCTCACCCTACGAGTGTCTAATTCGACAATGTCGAGTGCCCTTATATCGTGCGATGTGTTTTAGAGAAAGGATCCTATGAATTAGAATATTATGAAGGGAATATGTTAGATGAGCCCAGAAATGGGCTCTACTTTAAAATATATTATGATTGAGCCCTCAAGCTTGGGCGTGACTCTTTGTATACTAGTGTATCTTAGCGTATATACATGTTTTACTTTTTGTCATCGACTTTCTTATAAATTTTTCCCTTGGTTGGAAGATGTCAATAGAGCCTTAGGTTTACTTGGGATTCACATACAGTGCCAGTCGTCATACATGGAACATGGCTTCCGCCGCTTGAGTCATTACTCACCCAAAGGACAACTAGTATCTTCAGGTGGCATTTGTGTGGAGCCATCAATGAATAATGTGGTTGAGTATAGCATCTTTATAGAACTATTAAGAGATGCCATTTTGCATGGTGTTTGGTCTTTAGAGGTTCTCTTGGAATCCATGTTATTTGTATGTCAATTAAATGACAGTTACCATGTGCGAGACCCTACTCTACTTTGACGATTCATACGGGCACAACTTTTGGAATGATACATTGATTTTCTTACTAATAATCACATACCTAGAATTTTTAATCGTGTATCTAATGCATATGATAATTATGTTTTAGATTGTAATTTTTCGCATAACTAAGAAAACAAAACACATTCATGGATGTACACATTATAACATATATAAGTAAATCCAAAGACCAAAATATTTATCTTTCATATTTTCAAAAAATATGGTGTCATAGTACAAATTGGGGTTCACACCTTCAAAATACATATATGGTCGATATATATATGACCATGGAATATATGTCTGTGGTGTCGGATGTGTATCATGATATCACACTACGAATTTTTCAAGATGTCGGAAGAGTTGCACCCATGCAAGGGGCACACCCACCACCTCCCGTTGCATAGCCTCTGGTAGATCCTCCACTTGAACCATAGGAATCATGTGCATCAATCGAGACAGGTTCCCCTGCACACTCTGCAACACTCTCTCTGCATCTCCTCCTCCATGCTCATCTCCCCAGATCCTTCGATGTCATGGGAATCCATCTAGTCATTGTGGACATACATTTGTGTGACAAAACAATTGTTAATACTTGATACCATACAAAAATATTTGCATTTTTTATTCTTTTTGAAAAACACAAAAAAAATGAAATATATATAAAAAAATCTTACCAATATCACCATAGGTATAACCTAGTGGCAAAGGCATATCTAGATCCCCTCTATATTCGATCCCAATACAGGGTTGTTCATCAATGGATATGACCTAACGACGCCACCAAAAAAAGAACTCATCATTGTAGGGGGTTGGCACCCTACCACCTCCTAGATGCCTCATCACGTCGGTCCACCATGACATGGTTGGATCATGCAGTCCATGTTAAATGACCTCTACTCTAGGGCTCAAGCCTGGAACCCACTAAAAAAATAAACTACACAGAATGGATGCAAATATGAAGTTTCTCTTTCTCCCTTATTTGCAATCCGTCAACTATCTCTTCATGTTAGTGAGCAATGAGGTACACCAGTCATAAACTGTGGGTCGTAATAACTCCATCGCGTATAACATGAGTGGCCTCGATTCTTGATGCAACGAATCCAACCCAGAGATCCGTGTAAGAACAAGCATGACGATCTTCAACCTTAGGTTCCCAATCGCCCTGATTGGGAGTTGGATCCCTACTTTATATGTGCCTGCAACAAAGTGGGTGGCAATGCAATCCTCCATAGTCATACGACCCTCATCCCCCTGGACCGTGAGATTCACTACCTCACCGCGACAAGACAATCGTGTGATGAAATATATGTCATCCACTTAAATCCTCAATGGTTTCCCATCAAAATTGAAGGCCTTTGTCTCTGGATCCCAATATTTTACGATCTTCTGGAGTAACCTCAGTTGAGCCCTCATTCCTTTGAGAGTCCAAAATTTATAAAGGCCACATATTTTTAAATCTATTTGGGCCCCTACATTCCTTTCCACTGCTACATCTAGCTCTTCATGCTCCCTCTCCCTCCATTCAAGCACCACCGTGCAAAGGAAAAGTCTGTTTTTGAGTTAAATCTTTCAAAACAAAAGTGTTCACGGGCTTGTACGCAAGCTAATATGGTAATAGTCGTGTATATGGATTCATATATGTTTCCAAGTTTTTATTTTCTCTCATATATGGGCGCATATACGTGACCTGATAAACTATCATCTGCATACACCCTAATTCACATTTTGCGCCCTCTAATACTAAAATATTTGGATGTCAAATTGAATTTTAAACCACTAAAAATGAAGAGGGAAAGAGAACTTAATTGGTCCAAACGGTTACTAATTTTTTTGATCATATCTCATGTAATAAACACTTGAATATCGTGGGGAAAATGGCCTAAAATGCACTACGTTGGTGAAAAAACTCAAATGGTGTGATAAAATGGTCTATTTTTACTATTAGTAGAATTTTTTACCCAATTCATATAGTTTGGGATGATGTTTTGACCTTATGGACTAATAGTACAACGAAAAGAGTTGGTTTTGGTGGTTTTTTCCAGGATTTTTTGCGTTTTCTAGCATCATACTGCCCCTTCGTGCCTTTAGTGGATATTTTATTTCACTGGTATATATGACAGGTTTTCACTCCATTTTGCATTATTGCATTGTCCTATTACTGTGATCCATTTTCCTTAGGTACGAAACCAATTACTAGTGACAAAAAACCTTCTTATTGCTACTAGAAGTGTTGTTATTAAGTGGTAGATTCTTACCAAACATGGGTTCCCTAGTTAGAAACTTTGTTACATTTGGTTCCCATGCAGAAGTTATTCCATAGGAATGGAAGTTCTTTATATTTATGATATGAATTTGCATTCGAACCTCATATTCTTACTCATAAGAATTCCTTATAGTTAATTTGTAATTGCATTCCATCATCTTGCTTGCATTGTTGAGACCATTTCTCGTTCTCACTTTCTCATTATAAGACTATTACCTCAACAATTTGCATCACTAGCCAAGTAGATCCTTGTTTATATCATTTGCATATTGACACCCTGTACCCTAACATGAAACATTCCCTTGAGTTTCCATGCCCCACATTCACTTCCTTGCATTGAGCATATGTATGTTCCACTATTTGGAGCTAGTTGCTTACTCGCGACACTCGTTTCCTCTCTTGTATCATAGCATTTATTTTCCTCTGGAAAAAAAAATAGATTGGGGGAAAAGAATATTATCTCATATCGGTAGCAGTCGTGTCACCTTTTAATAGAGCACAAACATTTGAGTCCACCTATCATCAAAAGTTTGGGTTTAATATGACCTTAGGAAGTCGATCTCATTACTTAGATTTTACTCCTCCGACTGGTTATTCTTACAGTACCTATGGAGAGTTTGTTGAAGCCTCTTGCATCAAAAAGTTTCATCATGAAGTCTATGCTGCTTGAGTTATCCATATGTCTCATGCTTTTATTCAAAGGAAGTCTATAATCTTGTGTTGGCCATTTCTCAGAACTCTTGACTTTGCATGTCGACCATACCCTTAGTGTGTCTCAGAGCCACACAAAGTTGTAGTCCTACCATGCACCCTGGTCCTACTTTCATTATGGGTAGATAACCTTGAACCCAATAGTCAACATATCCTCATTGGTCACTGACTAGGGGTTTTCCCTTGTGTTCAACGACAATAAATATATTCACACATTGGGATTTGTGTAGTTTCTTGGATGCTATTATCCTTATTGGTGCTTTCCTCTCCTTTGTTAGCAATCTTCCTTATCGATTTCTATTCATAGGGTATTTTCCATGCACTACTTGCATCGGGTGCATGCAAAAGACACAAAGATTCATTGGTTCGTGAACATCATATTCATCCAAGCTCCTCCTAATCATCAATATATTTCTTTGCACCTCATGCTAACTAATGAGAGATTCCCTAATTCTCTCCTTTCAGCAAGTCTCCTTCCATCGACTTTAACTCATCTATTATGGAAATAAGACCTAGATTCCTATGAGTACCTAGAGGCTTACAATCATCAATGGTAGGTTCTCCCGCCATTGACAATTGGGAATACATCAATGTCTCTTGATCGATGGATTCTTCAAGTGTTTTACCTCAACACGATTATTCACAGTTGTAAGAATGTACTCAGTGACTTTAAGTCTCATTGTGTTCGACATCACCTCCTCTATTCACATGTTGTAGAATTTGACCTTGGTGGATAGTGTAGAAGACCTCTAGCTTACAGTAGCAACATTCCTATTATGTTTCTATCTTTCATTGGAATAGTACCTATATGAATTTAGTGATCGTAGGAGATCATATTGTACTCCATTGTATACAAATATGTTCAAATTAATTTTGAGACTGGATTCCACTGGGCCTTCTTCGTGACTATGACAACCTATGGCATGTGTCTACTTTGTATTTCCTATTCATGGCCATGACCAACTATTTGGTATATTTACACATCAATCTCCAGTGTAATTCAGATTGGAAGCCATGTGTATCAAGTCATTATGGATTTTAATATTCTCGTGAGTAACTAGCACTTCCAGCTAGGTCTCCATCACTCCACTTCTGGGAATTATCATGTATTTCGGCCATCGCAGATACGCCTCTAACCTCACACATTAGGGGGCATTTGTTATAGAAAACTTTGTCTCACCCCATGCAAATTTCTTGGATGGCCTTTCCATTTCCCTATGTAGACTTGAAGTCCTCGTTTTTACCTTCCAGAGCCAAAAAATCACATTTTTCCACATATACACACCCTACTAGTTAGAAAACAAGTGTATATGTAGGTTGATCTACTACAACCCACGTACATCGGTTTTGGTGCTAAAAATTAAAAATTATGTCTGGTTTCCATGTCACGTCACGAGATCCATGATCCTTGACATTCCATATACTGGAAACACTTTGACTTGTCTCTTCAGGTCCATTTGAAGACTATAAATTAAGCCATATCCAAGCCATGGAAGAGGAGAGAATTCAACTTTTGATAGCAAAGATACTCTGGATAAGTTTCACTTCCTATTGTGTCTGCATCCCTTTATCCTTGAAAGTCTGAACCCATTGTTCAAACCCCAATCTCTTCCTCCTTTGTGATGCAGAACCTCATTGACTCCTTTATATGAGCATTCCTTTGGTGGATGATTGAAGTTGTCGAGGCCTAGCTAGAGGGACTTAGTTTCTCGGTTCCAAGAAGTTTCGTTAAAAATTTTCTTCACCTATATACTTATGTTGATTATTTTAATAGAAATACTCTTTTCTAGTCCAATTGATATCTTGCAAATATTTGAATTATTATTCCATGGGCATATTTGTCATTTATGTTAATGGATTATGCTAATCTATATTCTAGCATTATATATTATCATCATATGCTTGCATATCTTGGCTGTTGAGGAAACGTTGTAGGTATAAAGCCTTGAGTTGCATGCTCAACGATGGTCTTCATTGAACTTCCAGACGAGGTAGGCTCTTAACCTTGTCTTGTTAGCATTTCATTTATATAGCATACTTGGGATTAGAGTTGATTTTTGTGTGTCATTCTGTCTGTTGTGGTTTACCCCAGGCCATAGAAAGAAATTCCTCATAACATGAGTCCTACCCACTAGCCCCACTACATTTCTCTGACTTAATATATTTATATCTATCATGGAATAGCTTACATAGTTACAAGAACTACCATTTGTTATATAAACTTGCACCAATTTAGTAAGCCAACATCACTAAATATTTACATAGGTAAATTTTAGTATTTACAAATTCTTTTAATTTGTTGTCACAATTTAAGATACTCATGCTACTTTTGACACATTTCTTTGACTCAAATTGTAAATTTCTTTTTACTTTTATGTGCATAACAAAGAAAATAGTCAATGTGCTAAGATTCAATAAACTCTATATCAATTTTAAAATAGTAGTATGGATCTAGTGAACATGATTAGCAATGGGATGACACTAGATATGAGTATTGGAATGATTCCTAAGAGAGTACCTAGTGTTTAAGTTTTATTACAACATAAATCCATACTTATTTCTTATTTATTTTCAAGTTTGTTATGGAAAAATTACTTTGATGTACTTAATTTAAGCTCTAATTCTAGTTATAGTCATTGAATGCTTCATAATATTGTTGATATTTATCATTATAGCACATTAATGCAAGCTGCAATTTACTTATTTTAAGTTACATACAATTATTAAATCAAAATATCAAGAAGAAAGTATCAAAAACTTTGTTGTTACTTTCACTTATTTATTTCATTTTAGTTTTACTAATTTTACCTTTCATACGTTTCTTTAACCCAAACTATGAAGTTCTTTTTACTTTTCAATGCACAACAATGAAAAAAATATTTTGTCTATACACATTAAAATATATAACATGTTAATAATCTTTGACTTATCCTCCTTAGTATGCACTCTCTAAATCTGGTTTAATTTCTTACTAAAAAAGAATTGATAAAATGTTTTTAGGTAAATCAATATTTTTATGCAAATGACAATAATTTTAAAAATGTAAAATAAAACATCAAAATCTATATTAAATGTAATATTTTTTTTTTAAATTTTAATATTTATAACAAGTTAAATAAATAAATATAAAAAGTTGTACAAATTATTTATTCAGAAAAAATGTATGTTTAAAATGTATTTGTGATAATTAAATTTGATTAAATAAATGATAAATCATATATATATAGTTTTATCTTATTACAATTTAGAAATTTTTTATTTAGAATTGCGATTATTATCTTTCTCTTAAATATATTACTAAGATCGAGTATTTAAATTTACTTTATGGGTTATAATGGGTGTTCGATTTAGGTTATTTAAGAATGCCTATGGGTGATTAATTTTCATATATATTACTATTTGTTTAGATTATGGTTAGATTATGGATAATGTTTTTAGTCAATTTTATTTAAGAGTAAATTGTTAAATGAACAACAATTCAATCCTATAGTAAAATTTCATTAATACTATAATAGCATTTTATGGGAAAAGGAATATTTATTGGTGTAAAATATTTGTGCAATCATTTGAATTTAATTAAATATTATGTGCATGAATGAACAAACAAGCTAAATCATTTGAAATGGATTTATGTATTTAAATTTATTTTTTTATGGAGTTCAAAATTAGAGTTGTAATTGAGTTTTTTCATGAGAAATATTAAACTTCACAATTTATGGTATTGAATTTATTGGATCAATTTCAAGCTTTTAGTAGTGTTATTTGCACTCCAAAATGGTAAGAAGTTATCAAAATACTTTCAAAAATATATATATTCTCAATAACTTGTAATAAAAACAACATCCAAATTGAATTTCTAATGATAAAGTTACACAATTATCAAGTTGATAATCATTTCTACAAAAATAAGGATAATATAGACCCATAACCCTAATGATAAAGAGTAGGAATTACAACTACACATGGAATGGAGGAAAAGGGCCCAACTCCTTAGTAGAAAATTTCTTCTTGAGTAGTGAAAAAGGAGTAAGAAGGATAGTATATGAAAGGAGAGGAAGAAATATAACTCTATTTTAAAGTCAATATAATCAATGAATGTCCATCTACTCTATAATAATTTAGATTTCTCTTTAATAATAATTGCAAGGAAAAATCATATATTTCTTAATAGAGGACTTTCCACATGGGTTTTTGATGCAGACCCCCTTTCTATCCTAAGGGATGTGTGACCTCCCAGTCTAGGATCGGTCAAGGAACTGAGTCTGACTCACTCTTCGTCCCCTCAAGAACCTCAATTCCACTTAACATACCCTCTTCCCCTTAAATCACAGGTTGTATGGAACCCGCAACCCCTTCCCCTTAACGCATTTAAGATTCATCGTATTTAGGTGCTATCTCTCATGGTTAAGCCCCTCCCTTTATGTGGCCAAGGATGTGACTAGTCACCTAATCGAAAGGCGCGTAGCGACTTTGCGTATCGGGTCTTTACATGCGAGTCACAATGGAGAGTAATATATTTAGGAGAAATATAATAATCCCGACACTTCATTGAACTCCATACCTGTACACTCTTTGGAATAGATCTTTACACAGATTTGAGTTATACAACGATTGTGCACTTCTTGCAGTAGTCACTTTGCACTCCTTGCAAAAGAAATATTATGTTATTTCTCTTGAGATTTATGAGTTGAAACATACCCTTTCAATGCACTCTTTGCAAACTGTGTGCACACCTTGTATCAGCTCACGAATAAAAGCGATTTTAAAAGTTATACAAGCATTTCAAAGCTACATGCACTCTTAGCAAGATTCATTCATTATTGAAAAGATTTATGACAACAACAGGGAAATTGTAAACAATATTCACACCATACATTGGATCAATTTTCCTTTGTTATCTTCATTCAAAATCAAGAAATTGGTTATAGTTAAAATCAAATCAACAACTACTGTTCACAAATTCCTACTTGATCATAATTCTTGTAACCCTTCTTTTGGGTGTACAAAATCTCTCTTTATAAAAAAGAAACAAACTAACTGCTATCTAATTGTGGTTACATTGAGACTAGGGTTAAGATCCCAAGTCACACATGCCCATTTTGTCTCCACGTGCGTGATCTTTCCTCTTTTGTTTTCTATCAGCTTCAAAAGATTGCAGTACTGGCCAATGTTCAAGATTCCAAATTGGTCCTCAAGCTTTGAGTTGTTCTTTCATGTGTACTTGTTGACGATGATCCTGTATCAGTTTCTCTAAGGTAAAACGAGTTTCAATGTAAATATCTTGTGGCGTGTTTATTATTGTAGAAGCTTTGTTTGAAAAATTTTAGTTAGTTAAAAGAATGTGAATGGAATGTTATGAATTTTTTTTTAAGTTTAATCATAAGTGGATCCCCACATAGTAGAGCATAGTTTGGTTATATTTGTAAAATTATTTTCACTTAAGTATAAAATTATTAGTGGATGGACAATATGGCCATATCATTAAATAAGAAGATAGATATATAAATCTCATGCTTAATAAAATTTTCTTCTTAAGATAAGAATATATAGGTAAGTTGATAAGTTAAATAGGTAGGATAATATGAAACATTGACAATAAGAAATTGAATAGAGGGTCATCTCCCACTCCACTTCAATGTCTCATCATAAATGGTATAGTTGGAAACACCATCTCTTAATCATGACATAACACACTTAAATCCACACCCTTGAGGTCAAATAACGTGTTGGTACATATTCATGAGGAAGGGCCACAAAGAGAATTTTTCACTCCACTGATCTTTGTTGGCATAGTCTTTACCCACAAAACATTGCAAAGATAGAATCTCTTAGGATTTATTCAATGAACATGATTAGTCTCTAAAGTGGAAACACAAAGTAGAACCCTTGTAAGAATTTTTTTATTCCTAATGTTGGAAAGAGACAAGAGTGATCTATGAAATATAAGAATTAGAATTTTGGTGGATAATCAATATTGGAAAACTTAAAGAAATAACATGTCCTAAATAACATGAATATAAATTCATTATTGCATCTGTATCATTGTATAATCATGAAATAAAATGGAAAATAGAAAGTGAAAAATCTAAATAAAAAGATAGTTTAAGATTTTAATAGAATTTCATGAATTCTTAAAGAGAAAGAGGAAAGTTATAATAAAATTCCATAAATTCTTAATAGAGAAAAAAGATATATCATGTCATCACATATATCAATTTGAAGAGAAAGTGCTCAACAATCCTAAAGAGTTTGTGTGGGGAGTATTAAATAACTGGCATTGTCCCAAAACCCCCCCAAAAAAAACCTTGAATAATTTGAAGCCAAAATGCCTTTTGCTTAAATGATTATGCTCCCCCTCTATTTTAAAGGTATGATAAAGAAAAATATAATATGTTGTTTATGTAGTTTTCTATAACATCATATATGTTAACTAGTTCATAGCTATAATTTTTTTTGTTATTTTTTAAAATTAAATTGTATCTTAAAAAGATTAATTAATATTCAAATATTAAAACTTTATAAAACTTTAAATCATATATGTTAATATGTTAACTAGTTTATAGCTATAATTTTTATTTTTTATTTTTTAAAATTAAATTGTATTTTGAAAAGATTAAGTACTATTCAAATATTAAAACTTTATCAAACTTTAAATATTGATTGTTATTTACTAATGCTTTCATAATATTTATTTTTTCTTCATTATGTACATCTCTCTATTTACCTCTATATGTTGTCTATGTATATCTCAATTCATATATATATATAATAAAAATTGCTCAATATGATCTGTATCACATGAATATTGATATAAATATCATGATTTTAAATATTACGATATTAGTTTATGTTTCTAAAAGTAATCAATACCATAAACATCATAAATTGATTATTTATATAAATTTAAATATTATATATTACTTTCTATTTCATCATATTTATGTCCTTAAAAAACATTCATTAGATTAAAAAAATAAAATAAAAATAATTTAATAGATTAAAAATTTATATTTTATGTTTTAAAACTTAATTATCTATTTTATTTTATTTTTATAATTTTATTAAGAAAGTTTTTTGTTAATTATTATTGATTAACTTCTCAATTCATCAAAGTCAAAGAGTTAAAACTTAAAATGTGTTTGAATTTGTAGAATTTATGTTAAGAAATTATTCAAAGTCAAAGATTTGAAACTTAAAATGTGTTTGAATTTGTAAAATTTATGTTACAAATTGAATTTATGAATTTAAATATAAAATGAGATTTATTAAATTTATATGGTATGTTTATAAGATAAATATTTGATTATGAAATTATATGTAAATTTAAATGTTTATTAAGATTAAATTAATAATTTTAAATTTAAATCATAAAATTTGTTATATGTTTTTAAATAGATTTATTTAATTAAAAATAGAATTAACATTTATTTATTGAGAAAAGTATTTAATATTAAAAAAAACAAATTATAAAATAATATGAGTTTATGTGTTTAAGTGAAAATCAAATTAGTGTGTAATTATTAAAAATTTAATAAACCAACAATTTTATAGGAGTAAGTTTGGAAATAATAAAAATTAAAATGAAGAAGGGGATAGAGAAAATAAAAAAAAAGAAGCGGTGATAGGAATAATCACCACTCACCAAAATATTTATTTAGGAAAGCGTGTAGTAGCTCAAGTCCATCTCCTATCAGGAAGCATAAGAGAATGACTTAGGTGGACGGGCTATAGGAAGAAATGAATGAGATCAAGCCTCCTACCTTTGATGGTGAGCACACGAAGGATGAAGAAGTAGAGACCTAATTATTGCATGGGGTAGTACTTCCAGCTGTATAATTACTCTACGTAGACAAAAGGGAGAATTTTCATCTATCAGTTAAATGGAAAAACATCAATGTGGTAGGATCAATTCGTGCAAGTGGAACACATTGATGAGAAGAAGGTTACTTGGAGAGAGTTTAAAATGTATTTTCAAAATAATTACTTAACCAAGCAATACTATAACAAGAAAACGAATGAGTTCTTTGAACTCAAGCTTGGGAGTATGAAAATAGATGAGTACAAAAGAAGATTCTTAGAGCTGCTGGAATATGTTGCATTCATCAAGGATGAGAAAGTCAAAATTGAGGGGTATTTGAGTGGGATGTTATCATTTATCAATGACAAGACACAATATGATGACCCCAAGACATTGGATGAAACCATAATGCAAGTTAAATGTCTCCATGATTAGCAAAGGGGAAGAACGAATTTCCAAAAGGATTGGGAATACAATAAGAAAATAAAGATAGAACAAAGGAAGAAGGAGACTACAACACCATTTTTCATAAATATTTCTCAAGGACATTCAACTCCCAAGGAGCCCATAATGAGAGAGGAAATAGGGAAAAATACTAAGGAAACCACATATTCAATGTTAGCGTTGTGGGGGCAACCACATGTATATAGATTTCCCTCAGAGACATGAAAAAGTTAAGATTTTTCACAATGTACAAGAAGTTGCAACACTTGAAGACATGGGAAGAAATGTACCAAGAATCTATGCAACCCTCGATAAAAATAAATCTTAGTTCGAGTTACACATGATTGAAGTGGAAGGTAAGATTAATGGCCAAACAATTGTTATTTTAATTGATTCAAAATCAAGTCATAGTTATCTAGATTCTAAGATGGTGGAAAGATTCCAATTTCTAAGAAGTGATCTTGGAAAACCTTGGTTGGTCCAGTAAGTTACAAGAGCAAAAAGGAAAATTAATAAGATTGTTAAGACATGTCCACTGGATATGAATGGGTTGAGAACAAAATTTGATTTGAATATCGTACCTTTGGGATCTTATGATTTCCTCATTGGTATGGATTGATTGGACCAACATCATGTTGTTATCGACAGATATAATAATTAATTTACTTACGTGTATGAGGAAGGAAACTTAAGAGTTCAAGGCAATCCATGAGCTGTAAATATCAAAGAAGTTTCATCCTTGTAATTGAAGAAAAGCTACAGAGAAGGATTTCAAGTATTTGTAGCACACATCGAAGAGGAACCTAAGGATAAAGTGTCAAATGTTGAATATTTCACAGTTATAAAATAATTTGCAGATGTATTTAAAGAAATAACGATTTTTCCACTGAAAAGAGATATTGATTTCTCTATAAATCTGATGCCTGGAGCATCCCCCGTATCCAAGACTCCTTATAGGATGAGTACACAAGAGCTAAAAAATTTGCAGATGCAACTTGAAGAACTTCTGAAGAAGAGGTATATATGCCCAAGTGTGTCACCTTGGGGTAACCCGATATTGTTTGTGAAGAAGAAGGATGGTACGTTGAGGCTTTGTATTGACCTCAGAAAGTTGAACAAAGTAATAGTAAATAACAAGTATCCTTTGCCAAGGATCGATGACCTCTTTGACCAGTTGAGGGGCACACATATATTTTCAAAGATTTATCTCAGATCTAAATATAACCAAGTGATAATTAAAGAAGAATACATCAACAAGTCTGCTTTCAGAATGAGGTATGGACATTATGAGTTCATCGTGGTTCCATTTGTATTGTCAAATGCACCAACTATTTTCATGTGTTTAATGAATGATATTTCCATAAAATGCTTAGATAAGTTTGTCAATGTATTTTTGGATGAGATATTTATTTACTCAATGTTTGAATAAGAACATGAGCAACACTTGAGGATCATGCTACAAGTATTGAGTGAAAATCAGTTGTATGGAAAGTTGAGGAAGTTCTCATTCTACCAGAGACAAATTCATTACTTAGGTCATATCATTTCAGAGGAAGGGATAGCTATGGACCAAGAGAAGATAAAATAAATTGAAGTATCACCAACAACAAGTAATGTCACAAAGGTGAGGTCCTTCATGGAACTTGTAGGTTACTACACAAGATTCATTGAAGGCTTCTGAAAGATTGCATATCCAATTACATCCTTGCAAAGGAAAGGTGTGAAATTTGAATGTTCTCTCAATTGCGTAAGGATTTTTAATCAATTGAATAATTTGTTGAAAAGTGCACCAATTTTTTGAATTGTTGATCTTAATGAAGACTTCGTTGTGTGCACAGATGCATGCAAGGAAGGGATCGGTGGATTCCTTAGCCAGAATGGGAATGTGGTATGCTACAAATCAAGGAAATTAAAAGAGCATGAAATGAATTATGCTACTCATGATTTGGAATTGGCAGCCATAATGCATGCCTTGAATATGTGGAGGCACTACCTCATGGGAAGAATATTTGAGTTGAATACAGACCATCGTGTTCTTCCATTTTTGTATGTATAACCAACTTTAAATTCCATACAAACTAGGTGGTTGTAATTCATCGATGAGTATGATTTTGATATCAAGCATATCAAAGGAAAATAGAACAGGGTGGTTGATGCACTTAGCAGGAGGGTGCATGAGATGCATGTTACAACCATTATCATGTACAAATCATATTTGAGTGACAAAATTTAGAGGTTTCCAAATCATATTAGCGCTATCTGGATATAAAGGAAAATTTATAGAAATGTAAATTGCAACAAAAATTTGAAGGTTATGAGCTAAAACGGGATGGAATCCTCATGTATATGCCCAGAGTTTATGTGCCAAATGATTAGAAGTTGAAAAATATTTTATTGTTAGAGATGCATAAATTTCCTTATGTCGGGAACCCAGGATACTAAAAAACAATTATAGTGGTAAAAAATAAAGACTATTGGTTAGGAATGAAAAATGAGCTTGCTAATTTTATTACTAGATTACTTGAATGTCAAAAGGCCAAGGTTGAGCATAGACACCCAACAGGTTTGCTAGAGTCTTTTCCTATTCCCGAGTGGAACTTAGAAGTTGTAACCATGGATTTCATTACTAAGATACCCAAAACAACCAAGCAAGATGATTCTATAATGGTAGTGGTGGACAAGCTTACTAAAGTTTCCCATTTTATTCCAGTGAAGTCAACTCACAAGGCTGCCAACATTGTTGATATATTCTTGAGAGAAATTTATAGGATACATGGTGTACCTAAGACAATTGTGTCTAAAAGAGATTCCAAGTTCACATCGAATTGTTGGAAAAGGATATTCAAAGGATTTGGGAAAAATGTGAATTTTAGCACAACATATCACAGTGATTCAGATGGACAAACAAAGCAAGTAAATCAAGCGATTAAAGATATGATCAGGATGTATGTGATGGATAAACCATAAAAATGGGAATACTACCTACACTTGGTAGAGGGGTGAAGCAGTATGTACAATTGTCCACATATTGAATAGATCACCTACATATTCAGTTGAAGCTATCACTTGCTTACAATAATGGGTATCAAGCATATTTAAATATGAACCCGTTTGAGGAACTTTATGGTATAAAGTCCAATGCAACGGTGATTTGGGAAAACCCAACAAACCATGCAGTGGTTGAGCTAGATTTACTAAGGGAAATGGAAGAGAAAATGGTAAAAATAAAATAGAACTTCAAGGATACCCAAGATAGGTGTCACATACCCACTACGACAACCTAGATTTTTCATCTTTTCTTCGGGGAACAAAATCCCTGAATTACCATGGGGCCTAGTGTAGACCATCCCTTCCCTTATCCTCCTCCATGTGGTAATTGGCTATGACCATAGGCCTTACCAAAAAGGTGCTTCCAGCTTTCGCGTTTTGGGATTTATGTGTGCGAGTTCTCCCTAGCTCCCTATCCCTTGAAATGTTGAAACCCAAAATGGGGCTAACGAGCTCCTTGGCTCCCTTTTTTCCTACTCCATGTGACCACCTCAGTGAACACATGTTAACACCAAATGGCACTACCAGAACTCGACTTTCAAGATTCCTATTGCAAGGAACCCTTGTTCCTTCAATCCCTGAAACTTGAAAACCTGGTATCATCCAGATCTATGGTCCAGATCCTCGACTTGATCAACAACCCGGATTGAATCTCGACATTCTACATTTCGAGATTTTGGCGGGGTATTCACTTCTATTTCCTCGATATCCGGAACCCCAGGGGGTTTAGATATTTTCCATGCATCCTCTACAAATGGACGGTCCAGATTCTTTTAGGACTCGAAATGTCCATTCCCGAGTTTATACCCTTGATTAACTGCTAGCACCTACCTCCTCCTTCTACCACATGACCATGTCTTGTGACCTAGGGCTCATCCACAGAGTGTGTCGGGGTTTCGTATATCGCGATTTAGTGACTTGCGAAGACGAGGGGTCTTTCCCTCTGGTTTCCAAGATGCCGAAATGTCGAAACTTATTCACGATAAACCGATTCAGGGTTTCATATACGGGGATTTTGCGACTGGCAAAAACGAGGGGTCTTTCCCTTTGGTTTCTTGGGTGTCGAAACACCAAAACTTAATCTACTAAACCGATTCAGGGATTCGTATACTGGGATTTTGTGACTGGAGAAAATGAGGGGTCTTGCCCTTTGGTTTCCCGGGTGTTGAAACACCGAAACTTATTCATGCTAAACCGAATCGGGGTTTCGTATACCGGGATTTCGTGATTGGCGAAAACGAGGGGCCTTTCCCTTTGGTTTCTTGGGTGCCGAAATGCCAAAACTTATTCACGATAAACCGATTCGGGGTTTTGTATACAGGGATTTCGTGACTGGCGAAAACGGAGGGTCTTTCCCTTTGGTTTCCTTGGTGCTGAAACGTTGAAACTTATTCACGCTAAACCGATGGTCTAGATCACTCATGGATCAGTCGACCATGATCATGTAATGATTTCAGGAATCATGAGTTTGTGTAGTCCTACCCTTTGACCACTCCAAGTCGTGAGTTAGCGAAATGCTACCCGACTTCCACGTGTCCTGTGCCGATGGACGATTCCGAATACTTTGGGACGTTCAGGACGTTTGTCGAGTCAACTCTCCTGCCTATGAAAAGGTTAAGATCGACGGACAATAGAGCTCTAACAGATCCTTGGATCTACAGTCCTGGATCCCATCGCTACTTTCAAAGGCTGAAGGGGTCAAGGAGTTAACGCCTGTGCTCCTCCTCTAGATCTGTCGGTCTTGACCGATCTGGGGTATTTTTGAAAGGATTCCAACCATTCGTCTACCAAATGATGGGGTATTCTCTTTCGATAAATGGGACTCTCTATCCTTTCTGAGCTTGATTCATGAGATTCAACCTCTTAGGGCTTCGAACTCCCATGACTTTGAAACCTGAGAGAACTACTCTTTCTTGTACAAGGTTTTCTAAACTTAGATCACATGATCCTTCAGAGGGTTCTTGTATAATTATCCCTAAGCTTGGTGACCTGACTGAAAATCCTTCCTAATTCACCGAGATATGAACTCTGTGACAGGGGTAAATTAAACTCGTGGGTTTACTATAATGGTAGTCTTTTCAAGGAACTCACTCTGGCTCTGGAATGTGAGGAAACTTCCAAGGAGGAGGTTCCTTCAGGAAATCAAACCAGGACATAGCATGAGTGAAGTATATGGGACAAATCTCAAGGGAACAGACTTGTATTCTGAGCTTATTCATTCTATGCATAAATCGATTATGGTCATATAAGTATCAACATGCATCCATTATTTCCAATCAAAACACAAGGTAAACACTTTTATATAGAAACCATTTATGATCATATAAACATGAGCATACGTTTGTGATATTCAATTCAAAATACAAGACATAAAACTTATCATAAACACCAGGTGTGACGCGACTGCTGAGAGGGGTGCTTGTTTCCACCCAACCGTAGGCTCAGTGAATCCAAACGGATTTACCACTAGACATTCCTGAGCTAGACCATGATGCTTGAGATTCAGTCTCCTACTTCCAGCTCAATGGAAGTCAAGGACGAAGGTTACTCTCCTCCTCCTCTGTTGAGAACTCCCTGTATTTCTAGAGTTCCTCCCCGTTCTCTTTTGCGATCCCTATCGCATGTGTTCCTTTATTCTCTTCCCCACACTTTATTTCTTGCCTTTCCTGCAAGATTTCATGTGGCACGAATTCCCTCGTCCGTGGTCAGGTCTGAGAGCTTCTACGGATGGGAGGTTCACCCCCATCCCCTCATTAACTCTTGAGGAGCCTCCCCACCTACCATCTTGATGAGTAATTCATTCCAGGGTCAGAGAGTTGCTCTTGGTCTTTGAGCAAGTACGAACCAGTACGATATTGGTTCAGTGGAAGTTAACGCAACCATTCCAGGTCCCTTCCACCATCTCTCATTAGCCATCGTGGTCTCTTTTAGCACATGCCCTCCCTAGAAGTCGTGCGACACATATTCATAACATAATTTACATTCATCGACCTTTTATATAAAGGTCCATCAAATCAAACATTCACATGTTTGAGTTTGCCACAGTTCTTGGCCAATATAGTTATTTTTACAAGCTATGGGAAACAGGGTGTTACAGTTCTATCCCCCTTAAAGGAACATCGTCCTCAATGTTATATCTTTCGATATGATGTGTATGTACATAAGTAAACAAAATCGGATATGCATGTTTCATGGCATCTTCCATTTCCCACATAGCCTCATCTGCACCAAAATGTTTCCATTGCACCTTGACCTATACAATGGTTCGGTTCCTGAGTGGGGTTTCTTTTCTGTCCAGTATGCATTGAGGCTCTGGCAGGAATTCTTCCTCTGGTTCCACCTAGATTACAGACCAGTCATTTATATGACTAGAATCATGTACATATTTCATCAATAATGAAACATGGAAAACATTATGTGATTTTACTATGGGAGGAAGTGCTAGCCTATAAGCTACAGGTCCCACTCTAGCTAGAACTTAAAAGGGTCCACAATACTGAGGTGCCAACTTGGCACAAGATCCCATCCTCAGGGAACTCTTCCTGGGCCTAACTCTGATTTATACGTGGTCTCCCCTCTTGAGTTCTCTCGGAGTTCTCTTTCAGTCAGCATAACTTTTCTGTCTGTTCTAAGCGACCTATAGATTTTGGTTTATCCGAGTCACTTGTTGTTCCATTTATTTCAACATGTCGGGTCCAATAGTAGTTATGTTCACGAGATTACTCCAACTGATTGGAGTGTTGCACGGTCTACCATATAGGACCTCGAAAGGACTCATCTTCAGGGATTCTTGGTAACCGTTATTGTAGGAAAATTCTACCAGTGGTAGGTAATCTTCCCACTTTTTAGGTTGATGCATTACATGCATCCTTAGCATGTCTTCTAATATTTGGTTCACTCTTTCCATCTGTCCATCGATTTGAGGATGATAGGTTATGATAAAAAATAATTTGGTCTCTAGACCAGCCATCAAGTGTTTCCAAAAGTTGGAAGTAAATTTTGTGTCTTTGTCAGACACGATATTTTTAGGCATACCATGTAGTCTGAATATCTCCTTCATGAATATGCCAGCGATATCTATTGCCTTGCAAGTCGATTTGATGGGGATAAAATGGGCAGACCTGCTCAATCTATCCATCACTACCATGATGACATCATTTTGTTTGGTTGATGTTGGTAATCCAGTGATGAAGTCCATGGAAATGGTTTCCCATTTCCATTCCGGGATTGGTAGAGGTTGTAATAATCCCGCTGGGTGTTGGTGTTCTGCTTTAACCTATTGGCATTCTATGCATTTGGCTAAGTACTCAACTATGTCTTTCTTCAATCCATGCCAGTAGAATTGTTTCCTGGTGGCCATGATCATCTTCTGGTATCCTGGATGACCAATATATGGTATTTTATGTAGTTCATCCATTATGAACCTCTTCATGTCCTCACAATCTGGAATATACAATCTATTTTTGTAAGTTAGAAGGCCTGCATCTATCACATGGTAGCCTTCATACTTTATCCCTGTGGTTTCTTTCTCTAGGTACTAGGTTACAATTTGGAAGATTGTGTTTGTTTCTTGTGCATTCTCAACTCTTTCCCTGAAGTTGGTCTCATAGGTGCTCACCGCTGCTAGATTAATTGTTTTCATACTTTTGCTAAGGGCATCGTCCACCTTACTTTCCTTTCCCTTGATATGTTTGATTTCAAAATCAAACTCACTAAGAAGGGCCATCCACCTAGCTTGTTTAGCATTGAGTTTTGGTTGGTCAAACAGATGTCACAATCCACAGTGGTCTATCATTAGTATGAATTTCCTTCCTAGGAGGTAATGCCTCAACATTTTCAAGGCATGCACTATGGCGGCCAGATCTAGATCATGGGTCACATAGTTGGCTTCGTGCTTATTCAATTTTCAGGATTCATAACAGACTACACTTCCTACTTCCATAAGGATTCCTCCGAGCCACTCCTTCCAGGCATCTGTGCACACTAGGAAGTCAGCGTCGAGATTGGTGATCTTCAACATGGGTGTGTGGGTTAGTAGATGTTTTAGGGACTGAAACCTTTCTTTGCATTTTGGGGTCCAAAGGAATTTAACTCCCTTCTTCTGGAGGGCAGTGATTGGGTAGCCAATCTTGGAGAATCCTTTTATAAACCTCCTATAGTATCCTGCTAAGACCATAAAGGATATGATATCTGAAACATCCTTTGGGGTAGGCCATTCCATAATAGACCCGATCTTGTCAGGGTCTACTGCTACTCCCTCTTCAGATATAACATGGCCCAAGTAATATATTTGCTTCTGGAAAATGTTGCACTTGCTAAATTTGCCATAGAGCTTATGTTCCCTTAGCACTTGAAGCACAAGTCTAAGATGTTTCTCATGTTCCTCTCTATTCTTGGAGTAAATTAATATATCGTCAATAAAAACTAGTACAAATTTGTCTAGGAATTTGCTGACCACATTGTTCATCAAGCACATAAAAGTGGCAGGGGCATTGGTCAATCCAAATGGTACTACCACAAACTCATAGTGACCATATCTCATCCTGAAGGCAGTTTTATTGATGTCTTCACCCTTGATTCAAACTTGATGGTATATAGATCTCAAGTCAATCTTTGAGAAGATGGAAGCACCTCCCAATTGATTGAACATGTCATTGATCCTGGGTAAGGGGTACTTGTTCTTTATGGTTACCTTATTGAGTTATCTATAATCTATGCACAGTCGGAGGGTGCCGTCTTTATTTTTCACAAACAGGACTAGTGCTCCCCATGGAGACATGCTGGGCTGGATATAGACTTTGTCCATCATTTCTTTTAGTTGTAATTTAAGCTCAACTAGCTCGGGTGTGCTCATCTTGTAGGGTGTCCTAGACATTGGCACCGCTCCTGGTGCAAGTTCTATCGAGAAGTCAATGTCCCTTCTCAGAGGTAGACCCGGTACCTCTTTCGGAAATACATCTCTATATTCTCTTAGTGTGGGGTGGTCTTCGAGGATTGGTTTGTCATCTTCAACTGATTCCAACACGTGTGTCACATATAGTGGACATCCCTTTCTACAATACTTTCTCATTTGAAGGGATGATATTCATCTCACCGAGATAGGTTTTTGGATCCCTTGAAGGGTTATCCTTCTTCCTTATTCACTTACACATTTTAAGGTTTTATGGTAATAGTCGATTCTGGCTTTATATGTGGCTAGCTAGTCCATACCAATCAATAGGTCATACAATCCTAGGGGTAGTATGTGAAGGGTTTCTTGGGTGGGGAATTCACCCATAGTGAATTGGCAAGATGATATGATTTTTGTTACCTTTCTTTTGGTGTCGGTGGCTAATTTTACCAACCATGACTTGGCGTGTTTATGTTGCTGTAATTTACACTTATCAATAGCCTTAGGAGCTATATAACTCAAATTTGAGCCAGGGTCAATTGGAATAGACACTAGATGGTTGGTGATCATACCTTCCATATCCACCACTGAAGCTTGGTGGTTATCTTGTTTATTATCCACGGATGCATAAATTCATGGCATACTCCTGGCCATGTCATTGACGGTGGTAGCTTCTTGAATGTTGTAAATTCTCCGACTATTTTGTTGTTGGTGCTAGCAGTCCCTCAGTAGATGTTCTTCTCCACAACCCCAACATTTCAAGGGTTCTTTCTTCGTGTTATCAATCTTTCTTGGGGTAGATCCAAAAGGTTTATTTCCGCTCTGGGAGGAGAAATTCTTCTAGTGTACACTTCGGGTTGGGAAGCTCATCCTTGAGTCCTTTTTATAGTTTTTAAATATTGGGGATTTAAACCTATTTTTCTAGAATCCCGAACTATTCTTCTGCTTCTAGCCTTCGTGAGGTTCTATCCGATGCCCAAGCTATTCATAACAATATCTTTCCTTTCGGATAGTGTCTTCTAGGATCTTTGGCTCGTCAAACTCAATCCTGTTCTAATAGTCCTTATGTAGTCCACTAATGAATCGTTGCACCTTTGCCTTTTCTACTTTTATATAGGGTACGCACCTCAACAACTCGAGGAATATTCTGACATATTCCTCTATGGTGTGTTGCCCCAGCTTGAGTTCATAGAATTCTTTAGTCTTTTCGTCGAAATACTTTTCTGCCAGATACTTCTTCCTGAAGTATTTCTCAAACTGTTCCCAAGATAGGTATTCTTCGTGAATCCCTTTTACGTTCTTAAGGTCTTCCCTCCAAATGGAAGCCTTCCCATTCAGGTTGAATATGGCTACTCATGCCTTCAAGTTTTCCGAGAAGTCATGGACTCTGAAATACTTCTTTATTCCAAGAAGTCAGGCCTCCGCTTCCTATCCCTTCTTTATTTCACCGTCGAAAGAGGGTGGTTTGACCTTCTTGAATTCTTCAAGATTATGACTTTTGGAATGCTTTTGCTTCTTCCATTTTCTTTGGGAATAAGAACTAGTTCTACTACTAGAAGATTCCTCTAAATCACTAGTTTCCTTTCCAGAGGATTCATCATACGCTTGTTCCTTATCTCTGGGGTGGACTTCGACTTTTATTTTTCTGTCATTGATCCGTGTGACTGGTGTTAGGTCCATGCTGCAATTGTCTTTGTATGTCGGATAAAATTTGCAGCAAGAATGAATTAATTTCCATTTGCTTCTCTTACTCTTTTATCAACCTCTCATTGTCGGCCTTGCATCTTTGTATTTCTACCATGAGGCTCCTCACAGTCTCAGCTAGATTTGGAGGGGTCTCCACTTCTCTCCTTTCATCATACTCTTCATCTTTATTTGGGAGCCATCCCCCACTTCGTTTTGTGTCACCATTCTATGCATCTGCAGTTTCCTGTGGTTGATCGTCCACTTGTTGTGCAGGAAAAACACTTGTTGTTAGCCAACATTATATTCATTCACAATCCATGCATAATTCATATTTTTCAAATGCATACACATAATAGGAATTTTCATTCTTAACTTAGGTTTTTGATAAAGGGGTTAAGATAGAGGGTTACTCCTTTTAAGAGTACTTCAAATGGATTTTTTGCACAACTCGTTCATGAGCCGAAGTAGGCTAAGTGTTGTAACCATGCTCTGATATCAATTTGTCACATAGCCACTACGACAACCTAGATTTTTCCTCTTTTCTTCAGGGAACAAAATCCCTGAATTACTATGGGGCCTAGCGCAGACCATCCCTTCCCTTATCCTCCTCCATGTGGTTGTTGGCTATGACTGGAGGCCTTACCAAAAAGGCACTTCAAACTTTCACGTTTCGAGATTTCTGTGTGCGATCTCTCCCCGGCTCCCTATCCCTTGAAATGCCGAAACCCAAAATGGGGTTAACGAGCTCTTTGGCTCCCCTTTCTCCTACTCCATGTGACCACCTTAGTGAACACATGCTAACACCAAATGGTGCTACTAGAACTCAAATTTCGATATTCCTATTGCAAGGAACCCTTATTCCTTCAATCCCTGAAACCCGAAAGCTCGGTATCATCTGGATCTATGGTCCAGATCGTCGACTTGATCAACGACCTAGATTAAATCCTGACAGTCTACCTTTCGAGATTTTGGTAGGGTCTTCACTCCTATTTCCCTGATCTCCAAAACCCCGACGACTTTAGATCTTCGCCATGAATCCTCTACAAATGGATGGTCCAGATTCTTTCGGGACCCGAAATGTCGATTCCCTATTTTAGACCCTTGATTAACTACTAGCACCTACCTCCTCCTTCTACCACATGACCCTGTCCTGTGACCTAGGGCTCATCCACAGAGCGCATCGGGGTTTTGTATACCGGGATTTCGCGACTTTCAAAGACGAGGGGTCTTGCCCTCTGGTTTCCTGGATGCCAAAATGCCAAAACTTATTCATGCTAAACCGATTTGGGGTTTCATATACTAGGATTTCATGACTGGCAAAAACGAGGGGTCTTGCCCTTTGGTTTCCCATGTGCTGAAACACCAAAACTTATTCATGCTAAACCGATTCGAGGTTTCGTATACCGGGATTTCACGACTGGCGAAAACGAGGGGTCTTGCTCTTTGGTTTCCCAGGTGCCAAAAAACTGAAACCTATTCACACTAAATCGATTTGGGGTTTTGTATACCGGTATTTTGTGACTGGCGAAAACGAGGGGTATTTCCCTTTGGTTTCCTAGGTGTCGAAACATCGAAACTTATTCATGCTAAACTGATTTGGGGTTTCGTATATCGGGATTTCGTGACTGGCAAAAACGAGGGGTCTTGCCCTTTGGATTCCCAGGTGCCAAAACACCAAAACTTGTTCTCACTAAACCAATGGTCCAGATCACTCATGGATCAATCGACCATGATCACGTCATGATTTCACTAATCATGAGTTCATGCAGTGCTACCCTTTGACCACTCTAAGTCACGAGTCAGCGAAATGCTACCCGACTACCATGTGTCCTGTGCCGATGGATGGTTCTGAATACTTCAGGACTTTCAAGATGTTTGTCGAGTCCACTCTCCTACCTATGCAAAGGTTAAGATCGATGTTCAATAGAGCTCCGACAGATCCTTGGATCTACGGTTTGGGATCCCATCTCTACTTGCGAAGGCCGAAGGGGATGAGGTGTTAACACTTGCGCTCCTCCTCTAGATCCGTCGATCTTGACTGATCTTGGGTATTTCCGAAAGGATTTTGACTATTTGTTTACCAAATGGGACTTGCTATCCTTTCTAATCTTGATTCATGAGATTCAACCTCTCGGGGCTTCGAACTCCCACGACTTCGAAACCTGAGAGAAATACTCTTTCTTGTACAAGGTTTTCCAGACTCAGATCACATGATCCTTCATAGGGTTCTCGAGTAATTATCCCTAGACTTGGTGACCTGACTGAAAAGCCTTCCTAGTTCACCGAGCTATGAACACTGTGACAAGGGTAAAGTAAACTTCTGGGTTTACTATAACGATAGTCTTTTCATGGAACTCACTCCGACTTTTGAATGCGAGGAAAATTATCGAGAGGAGGTGCCTTCGGGAAATCAAACCAGGACATAGCGTGAGTCAAGTGGATGGGACAAATCTCAAGGGAATGGACTCGTATTCTGAACTTATTCATTCTATGCATAAACCAATTATGGTCATATAAGTATAAGCATGCATCCATTATTTCCAATCAAAACATAAGGCCAACACTTCTATACAGAAACCATTTATGAGCATATAAACATGAGTACGCATTCGTGATATTCAATTCAAAATACAAGACATAACACTTATCAAAAACACCAAGCATGACGCCACTACTGAGAGGGGTGCTCATTTCCACCCAGCCATAGGCTCAGTGACTCCAAATGGATTTACCACTAGCCACCCCCAAGCTAGACCATGATGCTTCAGATTCAGTCTCCTACTTCCATCTCAACGAAAGTCAAGGACGAAGGTTACTCTCCTCCTCCTCTGTTCAGAACTCCCTGTATTTCCAGAGTTCCTGCCCATTCTCTTCTACGATCCCTATCGCGTGTGTTCCTTTCTTCTATTCTCCAGACTTCCTTTCTTGCCTTTCCTGCAAGATTGCATGTGGCATGAATTCCCCTATCTATGGTTAGGTCTAAGAGATTCTACCAATGGGTGGTTCACCCCCATCCCCTCATTAACTCTTGAGGAGCCTCCCCACCTACCATCCTGACAGGTAATTCATTCCAGGGTCAAAGAGTTGCTCTTGGTCTTTGAGCAAGTAAAAAATAGTATGGTATTGGTTCTGTGGAAGTTAACGCAACCATTCCAAGTCCCTTCCACAACCTCTCATTAGCCATCGTGGTCTCTTTTAGCACATCCCCTCCCCAACAGTCGTGAAACACATATTCATAACATAATTTACATTCATCAACCTTTTATATAAAGGTCCATCAAATCAAACATTCACATCTTTGAGTTTTCCATTGTTCTTGGCCAATATAGTTATTTTTACAAGCTGGGGGAAACATGGTGTTACAATAGGCAGAAAAAATATGCAGATAAAGGCATAACCAACAAAGAGTTTAAAGTGGGTGACCATGTCTTCTTGAAAGAAAAAGCAAGCTGCATTCCCATGAAGTTGGGAAATTGATCTAAGATAGTGACACACTATTGTGGGTCATTTGAAATTCTATAGAGGATTGGTTCAATCACATATATTCTTGAACTACCTACATCCTTATGGATTCATAATTTGTTTCATTTATCTTTACTTAAAAGTATGTGCTCAACGTTAATCATGTAATTGATTGGAATGTGATTCAAGTGGATCTAGAAGGTGATTTTCAAGTGTGATTGGTTTTCATATTAGACCAGAAAAGAAAACATCTTCGGAATCAAACCATGGGGCTAGTAAAGGTTCAATGGACCTGGTACGGTCCCGAGGATGGACCTTGAGAGCACGAGGATGCTATGCAAAAACAATACCTGCATAGTTTTTAAGACTTTTGAATTTTATGTATGTACATGTGTATATAATGCACTAAGGACAATGTGTAAATAAGGGGGAGAGGAATGTAATACCCCTAATCCAAACTCCAATTGTAAATGAAAATTTAAATGTACATATAGAATGATGATCCATTGGCATCAAGTTTTGGTTTAGTTGTGTGTGCACCTAAGTAGTGAGAGCGGATTGTTTTCCAAAGAAAGAGCACACACATTCCACAATATTGCGTGCACCTGAGTAAGTGCGTGTGGATAAGACTGAGTTACCTCAGGGAGGGTTACCTTGAAGTGTGCATAAGATTGAGTTATCTCTCTCCCTCTCTCTCTCTCTCTCTCTTTGTATATATATATATAAGGCTCGAGAGCTTGTGATGCAAAAAGACTAGTGTGTCTATCCTTGTAAAATGTAATCACACTCAAATTATTAATAAAATCACATCACTACGCGTAGAAAAATCAAGAGAAAAGAGACTAGGGGCTAAAATCCACCGAAAATGGAAAAAAGGGGGCTTAAGTCCAAGGGAATATTTTATTAATATTTCTAAAAAGTATGATTTATGGATATTTATTTATCCTAAGTTCTCAAGGGATGGGAACGAGTCACCAAGTGGATAAAACTAATTCTGTAGTTGACAAGTGTCTAGTTATAACCATGCAAATGTATGGTTGAACCTTATTGCATGTTGGGGGGGAACTCATTCCTTAGGGTGGATTCACTCATTTTTCTTGAGGGGTCAGACTATCTGAACTCAGGATGACCATTACCTAATCTGCAAAGAAAAACTTGGAAAGAGGTTTACATATAGTAACCAGAGTTTTTGTTGTCAAAGAGGAGGCTTGTCAGTCATGTGAGCATTCTCTCCAAGTGAGATATTTTTTGTCGAAGAGGTTGGTTGTGAGACCCATGAAAATTCTCTTTGGGTGATATATTTGCTAGGAATTATTCTCTGGTGCACTAAGAATTATTTATAGGGATCTAAGACTTCATGTTCGGCCTGTTGTTGAAGCCTTGGAAGGGAACTGGGGAAACCAAGGAATTATTGAGCAGAGAAGGGGCACACTTTTTGGGGTGGTACAAGAATGTGGGGAATGAAAGACTATAGGATAGTTGCAGGAGTTGGCAACCTTAGACTGGAATTTTTTTTTGATTATTAGACATTAGCTTGGAATTAGGAATCATTTTTCCTTGGTGGAGTTTAAGCCCCAACTCAAGGGAGACCTGTAGTTAAAAGTTTATGAGAACTAAAGTCTATGGCTGGGAAGAATGTTTGAGCTTTGTGCGTAATTGGTGACTCTTTATGAAAGATAAGTGTCCTTTATGTGCTTTTTTAATTGATTGTGTGCTTATTTACCTATGTATGATATGGGTTTATTTCATGTATGATGTTGCATATGATGAGTTTTCGTTATTCTATAAATTGTTGTTTTCACATGTGAAGTGTGATGTTATTATTCAATATTTTTTGTTACACATGGAGAGTATGACAATTATTAAGTATTCATGTTAGTTAATTTTGTAATGATGATCATGGGTTTCAAAGGAAAGGCTAGAATTTTCATGTGCACAGAGAAATAATCTATGCACATAAGAGGATGAGTTTATTGTGCACATGGGAAATAAGTTCACCCACAAGGAGAACAAATTTTGCGTGCGGCACCAAAATGGTTGTGCATGCAATAGTAATCATGTGTTCAGAGTGGTTGCACAAGCAATAATACTTGTGTTCTCTGACTGATTGTGCACGTAGTTTTATTTTGTGTTAATTCCACTGTTATAACTAGTGTATGAAGAGGAAAATTTATGTGGCATGATTCAACTTGGGATTGTGTGCGTTACCTCAAGTGTTTATGTGTAGATTAATTTTATAGAGTATAATCTACGCACTAGATTTTTGGAGTGGAATTTCTTAGCAGTAAGCTGGGGATGTTACAAAGTAGTATCTGAGCATTTTGTTCATGTTGGTAACTAGAGACGTCAGAGATTGGTATCAATGCATTTTGTTAGTGCTAGTAACAAGGGACATTATAGTTTGGTATGAGAGCTCAAGTTTCAATATTGATCCTGGATGGGCCAAGTAGATACTTCAATTAAAAAATCCTATTGGTAAGTGGTAAAATTTGGAATTACAACACTACCATGGTGTGCATAAAATAAGAATGTGCAAGTGTGCACTAAATTTTGACATTGTAGGTTGTAGCACTGGAAATACGTAGAAAACAATGGTGCACGGGTGTGCACACTAAAATTTTGGGCTGGGCAGAGAAAAACTGGTGGTGCATGCATAATATTGACACGTTGTGTATATGTTAAATATTGACAACGCGCATTGGTATTTGTTGAATACCACTTTGTGCAAGGACTTCAGAAGGAAGAAAGAAAGAGTAAAAGGGTATTTGGGTGAACTCCAAATGACCATACTTTACAACGCTAGAATCATAATTGAGAGAGAGAGCGGTCAATGGGAAATTTTTTAACAGAGGAGTCCAATTATTCACACATAAATTTTGAATTGGGATGTTAAAATCATCCAAGAAATCAGAAGAAAGGATTCTAACAAAATTGTGCAGAGTTTTCATGAAGTTGTCACATGAATTCGTCTAACAAATATTATTGTCTGCACATTTTTCATAACTAAAAATAATTATATCATTATAGAATTAGCTTAGAGAGTCAAAAGAATGAAAGATTCAAAGAGAAATTACAACCATGATGATGAATTTGGGGGTTTTTATATTGGTATTGATATTGATAGTACATAATCTAACAAGCATACAGAAGGCAATGAGGAGTGCATAAACTTGATAGAAACCATAAATGGACTACAAAAACTTGTCCAGTGCTATAAAGATGATAATGAGAGGCTTATGAAAACCAAGAAGTGGCAAGATGGATTCAATATCAAGTTTATGTAAAGATTGGATAGAATAGAAAAGAAAATGGATAAGGAGACAATGTCAAGCAAGTCAAGAAGTCGCAGGTCTCATGATGAGAGAATAAAAACAAGAATTGTTGATAAAAATCATCACCACTCACCAAAACATTCATTTAGGAAAGCGCCCAGTAGCTCAAGTCCATCTCGTGTTAGAAAGCATAAGAGAATGATTCAGGTGGACGAGTTGCAGGGGGAACACATTCCTTCGGGGGGATTCACTCACTTTTCTTGAGGGGTTAGACCATGTGAAATGGGCACGATATTCAAAGAAAAACTTGGAAATGGGTTTCCATCTAGTAACTAGAATTTTTTATGTCAAAGAGGCGGGTTTCTAGGTCCGTGATCATTCTATCCATTTGAGAGATTTATTGTTGAAGAGGCAGGTTTTCAAGCCCATGAGAATTCTCTCCAGGTGATATATTTGCTAAGAATTTTTCCCTGGTGCATTGGGAATTAGTTACATGGATCTTAGATTTCTTGTCTGGCATGTTGTTGGAGCCCTCGAAGGGAAGTGAGAAATTGAGGGACTATTGAGAAAAGAAGGGGAACACTTCCTAGGATGGGATAGGCATGTGGGGAATGAGATATTGTAGGCTAGTTGTAGCAGTTGGGCACCTTGGACCAAGAAATATTGTTGATTATTAGAACATAGCTTTCCATTAGGAATCATTTTTTCTTCGTGGAGTTTAAGCCCCCATCTCGGGAACGACATGTTGCTCATATTTTATGAGAAACCTAGTAAATGGATGAGAGGAACGTCTGAGCTATGCGCGTAGTTGGTGACAATTTATAGAAGACAATTTTTCTTCATGTGCTTGTCTAATTTACTGTGTGCTTATTTACCTATGTCTGATCTGGGTTTATTTATTGTATGATGTTGCATATGATCAATTGTCATTATTATGTATAATGTTGTTTGTAGATGTAAATATTGATGTTGTTTTTCAATATTTGTTGTCACGCATGAAGAGTAGGACAATTATTAAGTATTCATGTTTGTTAATTTGCCAATTTGTAACGTCCCCTGTTACCAGCACTAACAAAATGATTTGATACCACTTTGTAACATCCCTAGCTTATTGTTGAGCAATGCCACTCCAAAACTCTAGTGCACAGATTCTACACTATAATGTTAATCTACGCAAAAACACTTTAGGTAACACACACGATATCCAGCTAGATCAAGCCACACAAATTTTCCTCTTGAGGTACTAGTTATAACATTAGAATTAACACATAATACAACTACGTGCACAATCATTAAGAGCACACAAGTATTATTGAGTGTGTAACCACTCTGAACATATGATTACTACTACACACACAACCATTCTAGTGCCACATGAAAAAAAAATTCTCCTTGTGCGCCAACTACTTTCCCATGTGCACATCGAACCTAACCTCTTGCGTACACATATTATTTCTTTGTGCCCATGACAATTCTAGTCTCGCCTCAAAAACTCATGAACATTATTCCATAATTAACTAGGATGAATACTTAATAATTGTCATATTTGTCTATGCGACAACAAATATTGAATACCAACATCACACTTTATACATGAAAACAACATTGTAGAGAATAATGACACTTGATCATATGTAACATCATACAGGAAATAAACCCGTATGATACATAGGTAAATAAGCACCCATATGATACATAGGTAAATAAGCACATGGTAAATTAGACAAGCACATAAATGACACTTATCTTTTATAAAGAGTCACCAACTAAGCACAGAGCTCAGACATTCCTCCCAGCCATAGACAATTTTGCTCATAATCATTCAAAAAAATGTCACCCTTGAGTTGTGACTTCAACTCCATCACGGGAAATGATTCCTAATTCCAGGATAAGGTCTAATAATCAACAAAACTACTTAGTCCAAGTTTCCCCAATGCATGTCCCACCCCAAGATGTGTGCCCCTTCTCTGCTCAAGAGTCCCTCCACTACCCCACTTCCCTTCAAGGGCTTCAACAATAGGAGAGATAGGAAGTCTGAGAGCCCCGTAACTAATGCCCATTGCATCAAGTAACAATTCCTAGAAAATATCTCCTCTTGAGAGAATTCTCACGGCCATGACAAACTGCCTCTTTGACAACAAATCTCTCACCCAAAGACAATGTTCATGGGCCTAACAACCTGCCTCTTTGATAGGAAAAAATATGGTTACTAGATGGAAACCCCTTTCCAAGTTTTTCACTACAGATAAGGTAATGGTCCTCCCCATTCAAATGGTTTGACCCCTAAATAAAAATGAGTGAATCCCCCCAAAATATATTAAGGTTCAACCATATATTTTCATAGTCATAATTGGACAAGTGTCACCTTTAGAAATATCCTTATCCATTTGGTGATTCGTTCCCATCCCTGAGAAAATTATGATAAATAAATATACATAAATTATACTTTCGGAAAATATTAATAAAATATTCCCTTGGATTCAAGCCCCCCCTTTCCCTTTTTGGTGGAGTTTAGCCCCCTGTCTCTTTTTGTATGATTGGACAACAATGTGATTTTATTAATAATTTGAGTGTGATTTCATTTTACAAGGATAGACACACTAGCCTTCTTGTATCCCAGTTCACTAGCCCAGTAACCGGCTCTCGGACCTCACACACACACACACAAATAAAACTCGGTGATCTGCACATCAAGGTTTACTCGCAACACTATGGAATGTGTGCACACTTCCCTTGATGCATAATACACATGAACGCAACACTGTGGAATGTGTCTGCTCTTTCTTTTGAAAACAATCCTTGTGCACTACTTAGGTGCACACAAAACTGAACCAAAACTTGATCCCAATGACTCACAATTTGGGTTTGGATTGGGAGTATTATATTCCCCTGCCCCCTTATTTATGTACTTTTCTTGGTGCATTATATACACATGTACATACAAAAGCTTCAAAAGTATTCAAAACAATGCAAGGTGGTCTGCCAACATAGCATCCTCGAAACTCAACTTGCTTGTATGCATCCCTGGTACATTTCTTCTCATGTCTTCAATTGTCGCAGCTTCTTGTACATTGTGAACAATCCTTAATTTTTCAACTTCGTGGGGGAAATCTTTGTACATGTGGTCTCCTCCACAACCCCAACATTGAATAGATGGTTTCCTTGGTCTTTTCCCTATTTCCTCTCATTGGGAGTTGACTATCCTTGATAATTTTTTTGAAAAATGGTAGCTTAATTTTCTTCTTCCTCTATTCCATCTTGCTTTTGTTCTTGTCTTCCCAAGCCTTTTGGAAAGTTAGTATTCATGATCATAAAGACATTTATCTCACCTTATTGTTTCCTCCAATGTCTTGGGGCCATCATATTGTATCTTGTCACTCATAAATGATGGCATCTCACTCAAGTACCTATCAATTTTAACTTGTTCATCATTAATGAATGCAACATATTTTAACAGCTCTAAGAATATTCTTTCATATTCATCTATTGTCATACTCTCAAGCTTGAGTTCAAATAACTCCTTCATTTTCTTTTCATAGTATCATTTGGTTAAGTGTTTGTTTTGAAAATACCTTTTAAACTCCGTCCAAGTAACCTTCTTTTCATCAATGTGTTGCATTTGCATGAATTGATCCCACCACATTGATGCTTTTCCCTTTAGCTGATATATGGAAATTCTCCCTTCATGCAGCTAGCTTGAAGTACTTCCTCATGCCGAATAGCCACTTCTCCACATCTTCACCCTTCTTGTGCTCACCATCAAATGTATAAGCCTTGATATTTTTCATTTCCGCTCATCCACCCTAGTCCTTCTCTTATGCTTTCTGAGGATCTTCCACTCTAGTCCTTCTCTTATGATTTCTCACACGAAATTGACTTGAGCTAGTGCGTTCTTTCCTAAATGAATGTTTTGGTGAGTGGTGATGATTCCTATCAACACTTCTTGTTTTTCCTCTCTCATCATGAGACGTGTGACTTCTTGACTTTTTTAACTCCATTTTCCTTTCTATTCTATCCAAAGCTATAAAGTTGATAATAAAAAGATTATAAAAAATAAAAATCAAGATGACTTCAATATCAAGTTCCACATCATCATAATTTTTTGAGATGAATTTATAAACAAATCATCATAAATAATTTTTGAATGAGTTTGTCTTTAATTGAAAAAGCAATCTCATAAACATTCTGAACCTTTATGACACGAGGCATGTAGTTTTACCATTATAAAATATTAATTAACTAAAAAAATTTAATCAACAATATTTGAAAACGTGTTTGACAAGTTAATTAATTTCAAACCTGTCAAAAGACCTAACACTCACTCAAAATTTGTTTTTTTTCCAAAAGAGGTGCTTATGATACTCACCCACAGAAGAGGTGCTTATGATACTCCCCTGCCTCCACCTACATGTTGTGCATGTTCTCGAAAACATAAATACCCAACCAATGACATGACGTGCAAAAGATGTTGTTAGAAAAGCAGTGCAGCTTGTTCTTGATTGAATCACAACAAGATTACTTCTACACCTTGTCTTGTCAGATTGTGATTTGATTAAGAAAAAATCATAAAGTTATCCCTGGCCCCTCTAATTGTCCAATAGTTATTGATTAGCACCCACATTTCTCGATAATATGTTAATATTATCAATATCAATTAACCCTGAGCCTTTTAATTTGACTACCTTTAATGAAAGTCATAACCCCCTTGATTTGACCAATGCCCATGGCAACCTTGGCACGCTGGAGCGCTATATGAAACTTCGAATAACCAGTGAGAAATTGCAAAAGTTGGATTCGTCACATATTTGTTGTGTGTGTTTTAAGTTTCCACTGTTGTTTGGATTTTCATGTGTAGGGGAGTGATGGACAATCCATTTGCAAAGCTTGATACTTTTATACTGGGCAGTATCCTGGGTTGTTGTGATGTTGCTGATATAGCAAGAATTAAATGCACAGATCGAGCCCTAGCTCATTTGCTAAAAGTTCAAGCAGTGCAGAATCAGCTATTGCAATCAGGCAAACAATGAACAGAGAGTAGACGAAATCACAGCCCGTAAAGCCAGGGAAACAGAGATCCATGTGTTAAAAGCAAACAATGAAGTTGTCAAGCTCGAGAACGATGGGCATAGAAAACGTGTACTAGTAAACAAATGTTTCCACCCATCTTGAACATTGGTGATTTTTGGCATAAAATCTCAAAATTGCCTTCAAATGGATCTTTAGTACTATGCCTAACAACAAGAAATAAATCTTTGGTGCTTTGCCTAGCGGGAGAACATGATGCACAGAAGACCATGGTGACAAACTCCAACAAACTACAATGGAAATGGACGGAGCATCAAAAGTGTGTTCTGAGCACCTTCTTCTCCAAATTCATATTGGTAATAGACGGGCACATGGGCGACACGTATCCTGAAAAAGCTGCCACTGCGCCTGGGAGCTTCCCGTCTCCCGCCAGCTTCTCTGGTATCTGCATGCTAGTATGCTGGTATCACTGTATCAACTGTTCATGCGAATTCGAGGAGCATTATCATCTCTTTTGGAATTTTGGATTTTTTATTTTGCACTGTGAACTGCAATGTGGGAATTCTGGATTTTTGATTTTGCACTGTGAAACTGCAATGTGAAATTGCAATCGGTTTTCGTTAAGATATTGTTCAGAACAATGTAAAAAAGGTTAAAGTTAGATCATATAATATTGTTTATGCTAATTCGAAGAGCACTGTCATCTTCTGGATATTGAATTTTGCTTTATGAAATTGCATTCTATTTTCCTAGGATAGTATTTTAGATTTAGGTCGTATCATATTCTTTGTTATACGGACAATTCTATTCATACCAAACCTGCAAACAGACTAGATTTTTGTTCTTAACTATGTTCCTGTACTCCCACCATCTGCACTCTTCATGGTTGTTTAATTTTTGAGGTTTCATTTAATATGGTAATTGTTGTGATGGATTTGCATGGTAAGTTCTTTGGAATCAAAATCATTGCGTGAAATTTCATTCTATCATTTCTTTAGAAATTCACAAGTAATCGATCTTTAAAATCGATCGGTGATCAATTTGGTATAAAATCTATAGTCTTTTTCTAAGAAATGAATGATTTAAAATTAATCAGTGATCAATTTAGAGAGAATTTGAAGTTTATCCCTCATAATTAATGATTAATTGTTTATGAGTTAGAATTTTCATTAATCACTTTGCAAAAAATTTAATGGTTTCTTTCCCCAAAAGTTTTCCATTTGATAATTAGCATCAATCCACATGCAGCCTTCCTTGGATTTTGGTAACCGATACATTTGGTAACGGGATTTTGCATGGGTCAATGAAGCTAACATGGGATTTGCACACAACGTGCATCGGTCAATTAGCTAGGAGGGGTTAGAATCAGATATGTCGCAAACTTCTGCATATAAGTGCATTAAATAATGCAATATATGGATTAGCGCTATGGCCTGGCTGCAGTGCACCATTAGATAGGTTCAGTCAATACTAACCGACTGAAGAACATAAATTATTACCGATTTACGGGGATTTACATGTTTCAAGTGGTTGATCACCATTGAAGAGGTCAGAAAAAAGCTCATAGAAAAAAATCCCGAGCCTCTACCGTTGGACTGAGCTTCACTCAGATATCTACTGGCAGGGATGGTGCACTGCAGCCAGGCCATAGCGCTAATCCATATATTGAATTAATCCATTTACATATATTAAATTATTATCGATTTACATGTTTCAAGTGGTTGATCATCATTGCAGAGGATCACCAAGACGACACTACTATACCATAGTAATGTTATTATTTTTTTTAATGTATAAATAATATTTATTATTGGATTTACTTCGTTCAATTCCGCAGTAGTATTAGAGTTTGGAGAAACGACAAAGATAGGATAGAAAAGTGGATGCAGGTTATTTTTGATAAAATGGAATTTTGTGTTGGTATTTAGTTATTATTTTTATACTTGGAAGTTTAGGATAGACCTTTTTATGAATAAAAATCTTTCAATGTTTGTGAGAAAAAAAATGATTTATATATTTAACAATAATTTTTTGTTATAGTAAATACATATTTAAGTTAATTAGAAAAATAATTATTATGATATATTTAATTTCATTGGCACTCTTTTATAAGTCATTATATCCATATTCACTATTTTCGTAAGATAACCATTTTTTTCACTACTTGGGTTAGTCACTTGGGAGTGACTTTATAGATCCATTGTAGGATAAAAACAATGTGTTAGTCACTCCCCATAAAGACCAGAAAAGGGAGCTAAAATAGAGCTAGAGAAAGAGAAACCAAGTTCTAGTGTCATCATTTATTCACAATATCTACTAAAATGGAAATGGAAGTGAACATCAAACCATACCAAAGTCAGATTGACGTTGTTTAGTTGAATCACTAGTTTCAATAATTTGAAGTTCATTTCAATGCTCATAACATAGGATAAAAGAAAAGGATTTCATTTTCCCAACATAAATTAGAGGACCATGCCCTAACCTAGTGAATTCCACATAGAGACACTTGGGATGGAAAGTGATCCGCTAGTAAATAAATGGGAGGAACATAAAACCCTCATAAAGTCCTAGTTCTACCCTGTGGAGTATGTAGAGGACACATTGATACATTGGCATCACTTTGCATAGAGGAAAGGGAAGAATCGGTAAGGGTACACCATTGAGTTCAGAAAAATGATTATTATGTTGGTTATATCTTCCAAGAATCAATATGTACTCCTTAAGTATCTAGGGGTATACATAGTCATTTATCGAAGAAAGTGATAATCTTTTAAGCTATGGAAATTAATGAGTCGTATGTGTAAGCAATGAAATACGAGAATTAGGAAGTAATAAAGGAGAACCAAATTGTTTCAAATAGAAATACAATTAATATGATTATAGGGAGGGGAAGAAGAGGTTGAAATGAAAGGACAAGAAGACCACAACCACTAAACATCAGTGCAAGGATCTAAACAACCAGTACAACCATTGTAATAACTGTTATAACCCTATACTTCATAGTATCATCTCGTGATTGGAAATTTTTTCACTCTAGGTGTATTTTGGTTTGCAAATAATATTTCATCTCTGCAAATTATTTTCAAGGAAAGGAAAAGAAAAGAAAATTCATGGTTGTTGATGCTTAGTGGTTTTTCCTAACCCCGTGGAGAAAAAAGCAAGGGAATCAATGCACAAAACTCACAAAAAGTGCTAAAGCCTCAGTTTTTTCTTCTTTCACGACTCGAGAATAAAGAACACACTTAGATCGATGGTCAATCTAGTGGCGCTAGATCATTGGATGACAGTGGATTTCGGACCCCTTCGACTGTTCTTCTTTTAATGGTGTGGGGGGGGGGGGGTCCGGAATCAGAGATAACGAAAGCACACATCTGAATGGCTAAAGCACCAATGCTTTCATCAACGGCTCAGATTGAATTCCGGACCCCTCCGACTGGTCTGTTTTTAATGGAAGGGGGGGTCCAGAATGGAATGTTTTTCTAGCGGGCCCCTATCTCTACGTGGCAGGAATCTATTGGTCCTGACTCCCATCACTTACCATTCATCATTTTCTGACATACCCCGTCACCTCATGACATCATCCTCCATTATCCTCCCACCCATTCACGAATAAATGAACTTAGGATTAAAGGAAAAATCAAATAAGTTAATTAGATTAATTGATAATGTTAGTCATTAGTAAATAAGTTAATAAAGATAGGGTAATTACACAAAAAGCTAGGTTAAAATCTTGTTAAAAATTAATTAATCAATTAAAAATCAATTTAGTTAATTATTAATTAATTAATTAATAGTTAAATTAATTATTTAAGTTAGTAATAAGGTTAGTGTTCCATTAATTTAAATTAATTAAAAACAAATTAAAAAATATTAATTAAACAAAACATATAAAAATTGACATAAAACATAAAATACAAAAACATATATAAAAAACAAAACATAAAAATACAAAAACATATATTAATCAAACGAATATAAAACAAAATATACAACTTTAAAACAAAAAACAAACATAAATCAAAATAAAATACAAAAATCAAAAAACATAAACCTATCCTAAGTCCTACCCACCCCGTACACTCTCATTCCCAAGTCAAATAAATCAAACGGATGTAAAACTTTCCGGACCCCCCCTCACCATCCGAAGTTTAATGAGAGGAGGGGTACGGAATGGTTGTTTTAATTAAACCACCCTCGGATAGGTGTCGCCCCCATAGGCCAGTGGAACCTCCCCCTCTGTAAAACCACTTACCACTTCAGGGGGGGTCTGGAATACCGCCCTCCTGAAAAAAAAAAACCACCTTTCCCATTTTTTCAAAAAATCGCCCATTTTTGCTTGTTGAGTATGTCTTCTTTCAAAACGAATTCCGGGTAGAATAAATCGAATTTTGAAAAATCGAGAGATTTTTTTCTTCGTAACGGGATGGAGAACAAAAACCTATCTCATTTTTTTCACAGGTGCCACGACTAGGGAGAATCGAAACCATCTTCGAGGCCCTTTTTTCCAGATTTTCATTTTTCCGTTATAGTCCTAATTTTGTGGGAGATGTTACGGCGAGCTGGAGGCGAATTTAGAAAAACCAAAGAGGATTTTGTCTAGCACATGCCCATATACAATAACCCTCTTCATTTTGTGCCCAAGTGTCAGCGTTGAAGAGAAACAAATGTCTGTTCGGACCCCTTTTTTGGATAAATTAGGCCTGTCTTTCATGGTGGACAGTTCCAGATTTTGGGGGATTTGTGGCTATTTTTGGCCGAGGCAGTTAAATCCGAATCACACAACTTGGTGGGGGTTATCCCCTATTTATTCAGAGATGTTTTTTAATGTAGTGGTTGTTGATTCTTGCACCCATAAGGCTATTCTCTGTAACATTTTTTTGATTCACCAAGAATACAAAGGGACTTTTTCACAAGATTCCTGTATGTCGACGATTGGTGAAGTTTTTCTTGCTTCATTGAGTGTGATTCTAATAAGTCTTCATTATGTTTCTCTCTTTCTAATTTTCAAAATGAGATTTAATGCAGAATTTATCCCTGATACTCTGTGCAGTGCTTTTGAGAATCTTAATGTTTTCCTCTGATACTACAATGAAGAAATTCTTGAAAGCTTTTTTGTTGTAGTTGATTATCTCATATGTTCCTTCTCTACATCATTTTATTTCTAAAGGATCCAATGCCTACATTACCTTGCCCTGTGGAAATACCTTATAGACCTGTGTTCAATTTCAAACTTGTCATAGACCCCATAGCCCAATGGTCTTCTTTTGCTGTCTCAACCAAAAAACCCCAAGAACATAACCCTATTCTGCATAGCTAGCCTAATATCCTCTTCCAACAAAGTTATATCAGATAGAGAGATCCCTCTTTGAGTCTTGGAGGGCTAGATCCAAGACTCGAAGTGGTTTTGATGTTGCCTCTGTGAATGCTTCTGCAGCCTTAGGCAAATTACAGAGTGCTAACAGAATGGCGACCATACTGTGGACTCTTTCCCCAGTAGTACACTTCAAAGCTCCAGATATGATCACTAATGGTGGACATTGACCAGACACAAGAAGTTTAATATCATTCACTTGGCGAATCGACAGTGCCAACTCAAAGACTCCATTGAAGGAAGAACCTAAAGCATGGCCAAGAAGCCTAGAAAGGCCAGGTACTCAAGCTCAAATTGTATAGATGATATTATTGGTTTCATCTTCAATTAATTTCTCTCTTATCATGATCCTGATCCAGAGTATATTGTTGAAATTCAGGATGATCATTTTCAACCTGAAGAGCCTCAAGAGACTAAACCCCAAATTGTAGATTATGTACATACTCATACACTTGTTCACATCCTAGATGCACCTGTAGAAATTCCAGTGAGACATAAGCCCCCTGCTTTATCTCCTACTCTTGCCAAACCTCTAGATGGTCGTAAGCCTCTTGCGTCACCCTCTGTACCTACCAAAATCCCAGATAGGTACAAGCCCCTAGATTTTCCTCCTATCCTCCATGACCTCCCCGGAAATTACACCAATAATTTGCCGAGGTTTGATGGAGAGAATGCCAATATTACTGCTGAAAAACACATCCAGAGGTTTGAATATTTTCTTGACCTTTATGAGGTTGAAGATGATGATGTCTATATCATGATGTTTGCATGTCTTTGCAAGGTAAAGTTAAAAATTGGTTTAGAAATCTGCGAGCTACAAATATAAAAAAAATTCATCAATTTATGCAATTTTTCCTAGATAGATGGGTGGTCATGGGAAATGTTTTCCTCATCCTATAAGAGTATGACCACTTGAAAAGAAAGCCAGGGGAGCCAATACATCAGTTTTCAGCCAGATTCAATAAGGTGTATCATGCAATACCTACTGATATAAGGCCACCCCCAGGATCAGCTCACTTGCATTACCCAGATGCCTTCGATCCTGAGATGACATTTTAGTTAAGAGAAAGGAACATTGTAAGTCTTGAAGAAATGAAAAAGGTTGCAGTTGATGTGGAGGCCAACTTGCTGATCAAAAGGTCAAAGGTAAAGAACAAAGAAAATGAGTAGCTGAAGTCATCAAAAGCTAAACTAGACATTTTGGCCAGTGCCATGGAAGAGATGATGTAGAGGGTCAATAGAAAAGATGAGCTTGTTGTCCAAAGACATCATGTTCCATTGATTTTAGAGAAATAAAAGGTCAATGTTCCTGAACATTTTTTGTTCATCCTTGGTACCATGTTTTGGATAATGATTCTTTCATGTATTCAATTCAAAACACAATCAAAGATGAAGTTCCAACTCATCTTGCTAAAGAGCCATCAACTGATATGATGTGCATGTTTGATGACTTTTCTTACTGGCATAATCTACCCAAGTGTGATGAGTATGATGATGATCATGAGGCTGGAATAGATCTTGATTGTTCAAATCAACCAGTAGCATGTCGTTGGTAGGAGTAAGATCAATTACAGCTCAGATATGACAATCATCCTTTGCTCTACAATCATGACAGCGATGAGGAAAATGCAGAAAATTTCAGAGTAAGGGAAAAATCTTTGCCCTTATGTTTCTCATCTTTTCAATTTCTGAAAAGCAACTCTGGGCAAGTTGTGAATAGTGAAGACAATTTTTTTTATGATGAGTCAGTAGAGGATGTCATTGATGACATGGGATCTATTTTAGACCCAAAATCACAATCACAACTTTCCCTTGATTTTCAAAGTCTAGATGGAAGTCCAGAGCTTGAAACAAGACTTGAAACAGTGGAATGTAATTCTATCCCATTGGATTATAATTCATTTCAAATTTTGAAGGATACTCTTGAACAAGTGTTGAAGGATGAATACATCAAAAGTCAAGAAATCTCATTTGAATCAATGCAATAGTGTTGTCATCCTTTTCAAGATCCAATAGCTGATCGGTTGGATGACCTGTGTTGTCAAAGTCATTTTCCATCATCCATCCATGGGATAAAAAGTTGTTATGATATCGATATGATAAGATAGTCAGCTACATGGGTGTGTTTAGCAGAAGCATCATTTCAAAACCCATCAGAAAATTTGCAGCCATGTCAGGAAATGCATGAGGATGAAAATAACATAGATACAGTGCCAGAGCATGTTGCTCACTTGGAAGAATAAAAAAATCAAGGAACATGTCATTTCTACCTTGATCCTATAGCTACCTATATGGAGAATTTTTTCACTATAGAGCCTCAATATATCTCTGGCAGTACTTTTGTCCTTCAAGATTGTCGAGGTCTCTATGGTAAATATCAATCATGTTTTCAGCAGTGGCCTTTACACTGTGTAGTTTTGAGTCTATGGGCAAAAGATCAAGCTTCCCTTTTCACTGTACTAACGAGTAGTCAAGCAGTCCTCTGGTCTCAACAACTACTTGATTGGATTCATTGGCATTATCATATTATTTAGAATGACAAAATTATTTGTAGCATAGGGTAGGTAGGAAAAAATGAATAAGCTCAACATTCCGAGCATCTCTTTTTCAACAGTGTTTATCTTAATTTGGTTTTAATTGCAAAATCAAAACAGGTAGAGGTTGTAGAATAAGATTTTGGGATCAGCCCAATGGATAAAGCACCAGCCTGCATGTTCATAGGTATGTGGTTCTCGACACCTCCTGAAAGAAGTTGTGATCCCCAGGTGGAGCCACTGTTATAACCCTATAATTCATAGTATAATCTAGTGACTCGAAATTTTTTCACTCTGGGTGTATTTTGGTTTGCAAATAATAATTCATCTCTGCAAATTATTTTCAAGGAAAGAAAAAGAAAAGAAAATTCATGGTTGTTGACACTAAGTGGTTTTTCCTAACCCCGTGGAGACAAAAGCAAGGGAATCAGCGCAGAAAACCCACAAAAAGCGCTAAAGCATAAGTTTTTGCTGCATTCGCGTCTAGAGAATAAAGAACGCGCTTAGATCGATGGTCGATCTAGTGGTGCGTAGATCAATGGTTGAAAGTGGATTTGGGACCTGCTCAACTGTTCTGCTTTTAACGGTGGGGTGGGGGGGTCTGGAATCAAAGATAACAAAGGAACACATGTGAATGGTTGAAGCAACAACACTTTCATCAACGATTGAGATTGAATTTCAGACTCTCCAACTAGTCTGTTTTTAATGGAATGGGGGGGTCCATAATGGAATGTTTTTATGGTGGGCCCCTATCTCTACGTGACAGGAATCTATTGGTCTCGACTCCCATCACTTACCATCCATCATTTTCTAACTTACCCTGTCACCTCATGACATCATCGTCCATTATCTCGCCACCCATTCACGAATAAATGAACTTAGGATTAAGGGAAAAATCAAATAAGTTAATTAGATTAATTGATAATGTTAGTAATTAGTAAATAGGTTAATAACGATAGGGTAATTATACAAAAATCTACGTTAAAATATTGTTAGAAATTAATGAATCAATTAAAAATTAATTTAGTTAATTATTAATTAAGTAATTAATAGTTAAATTAATTATTTAAGTTAGTAATAAGGTTAGTGTTCCATTAATTTAAATTAATTAAAAACAAATTAAAAAATCTTAATTAAACAAAACATAAAACATAAAATACAAAAACATATATAAAAAACATAAAATATAAAAAAAAACCATAAAAATACAAAAACATATATTAAACAAATGAATATAAAACAAAATATACAACTTTAAAACAAAAAACAAACATAAATCAAAAAACATAAACCTATCCTAAGTCCTACCCACC